>JAVHNF010030862.1:5651-16320 GCA_034783455.1 Micropsitta finschii | reverse complement strand
GCCCAACCTGTAGCTGTGCCTGGGATTGCTCTGACCCAGGTGTAGGACCTTGCACTTGTCATGGTTAAACTTCATAATGTTGGCATCAGCCCACCTCACAAGCGTGTCGAGGTCCCTCTGGATGGCATCCCTTCCCTCCAGCTTATCAACAGAACCACACAGCTTGGTGTCATCGGCAAACTTGCTGAGGGCGCACTCAATCCCACTGTTGATGTCACTGACAAAGATGTTGAACAAGACCAATCCCAACACCGATCCCTGAGGGACACCACTCATTACTGGTCTCCAGCCGGACATTGAGCCATCAGGACAGTCTTTATGCATTGAGCATTAGCTCTACCTCTCTGCTGATTACATTTCATGAGGATTGGCTATTTCAGCAGGCAGATTGAGCTAATGAACTGTGAGTGAATAATTGCTACTTACTAATTTAACCTTTTTTAGTGAAGTTGGTCTTCCTAATAGTTAATCACCTCTATAAACAGGTTTTTCCCAGAACCAGTTTCCCTTGAATCTGTCTAGACTTTCTTAGGTAGCTTAGATTTTTATGTAAAACAGCTGATTATTCCATTTATTTTCTCCTACACAGATGTCTCTTCACATTGTAGCTACCACATGGCCCTTGTCTCATTACTGAATGAACTGAAAAACATCTCCTCAGCCATTCCCCCCAGTGCCAGATAGCTGGAAAGTACAAGTTTTCACACAGACGATCGAGGGGGCTAACAAGAACTGGATCAAACCCCTTCACAGCAGACTTAATTTGGTATTTAGATGGTACTCCACAAAGCTTATCATAGCTTAATCTCCATCCCTGATCTAAGATTTGTCACCTATGTCATAAAGGTATCTGGGAGTGATACAGTCTTGCACATTCATAGATTCATAGCCCCTCTTTCTTTCCCTTTAACTTAAAAATACGAGACGCAGGATACTGCTGGCAATCATTTGCAATGACTGTACAGACTATCAGTTGAAGAAATAAAAAGTTAATATACCAGTAACCAAATTTATAGTTGATACCCAAGTTCATCACTTATACTTTTGCTTTTCCCTCACTACTCACACATATTTTTAGATAAAATAAATTAGAATTATATGGCACAAACCAAACCATTCTATCTTAAAGCAAGGAGAGGTGTGGATATATATACTAGTTTTTTATCAGGTCAGAAATAACTTAGTTTTATTGACTGTCCACTAGGTGGGGAAATCATGTAGCCTGTAAAAACTGTTCCATACTCTGCTGAATGTATTTGGGAAAAATTGTGTTAGTGCAGTTTCCTCATGCTTCCTGAAAACTTGCAGGGAAATACTTTTAGTTATCAGTGATGAATGAAACCACATTACAGCACAAAGTTTCTTTCAAACAGTAAGTGTTCTAGATTTACAAATTATTCCACCAGAGGTAAAAATCAGTATAGATAACATTCCCTTAATAGAGAATTTAAACAAGCAGGTCTTAAAATTTATTAATGTGTTTTATTTCTTAAAATTTATTAATGTTATTAATTAAAAAACCCAACACAACCTAAGACTGATGTATTAATCCTTTACAGGTTTTTCCACCCACCACATCAAATACAGTGTTTTCCTATCAGACTGCACCAGTTACAACACCTTCACAATCTTTTATTAACGAGACATCAAACTCTAACATTCACACTGGTGGTAACCAGGTCCCCTCTGTGCAGAATGGACCTGCACCTCCTAATAAGGTAAGGTTAGCCCCACTATGTTCCATAAAGTTCAGGTTTACATTATTGTTCTTAAAGTACATACCGCAGCTCACTCAAGGAGGAAGAAAGTTTTGTAGATTTTAATAATGTATATGTGTATGTATGTGTGAGGAAACTATTATTTTATCCCTCAGATTACCTATACTATTGATATTTATTAGTATGTAGATCGCTATGACAATACACTCAGCTGTAGAACTTGGTCAGCTTGAATTCACTAAAGCCTATTGTTTAGTCACTGTTTTGTTATTTCATGCAGCCTGGTTCTCCATCTCAAGCCCAGCCTTATATTGTTCAACAAACCCTCTTCAACAACACAGTATCCAAGACAAAAGATCCTCCTCGATACGAAGAGGCCATAAAACAGACCCGCAATATTCAGCCATCACACCGTGAGGTAGTTATTTTCTCCTTTTAGTCTATTAAAAACATCTTTTTTTCTTTTGCTTTTTCACAGCCATTGCTTATTTTAGTACTTTGTTTGGTGTCAAGATTTTCTAACATACACTGTTACTGTTTTCATAACTGTGTTTAACTACAGGACTCCCATTTCATGATTCTTTTTTATTAAAGCAATAGACAGATGTAAGTAACTCTCACAGTATTCAGTTGGCAATACATGTAATGGGATAATGCTGCTATTGCTACTTAATAGCTAGCCTTCACCCAACTTGTTTCAAGGATGTATGATACCCAAACTTCAGGCTTAAAAGAAAGTAAATTCAGGTAAACTTGAGGAAAATGTGTTTGTGTTTCTACACATTTAGGCAGACATTATATACATGAGCCCAGGTGCTTGCCTGAAAAGAATCTATATTTAGTGAGCTTGATGAATAATTCTACAGATTGCTTTGTCAAGTTTACCATGGTACCCTTTCATGTTGGAGGAAAGTTGCAAACAAAACTAATGAGCATCCCTAACCTCACATGTTTCAGAACTATTCCAAAAGATAAGGTATTGCAGTGACTTAGTATTGGTTGCTGGTTTCATGGTGGCAGACACTCAGACAGAAGCATGAGTTTCTAATGCCATTCCATATGTTCTTGGCATGTGTGAGGCATCCTCACAGTGAAGGCACACAGATCTTACATGACTGACTGTCAGTTAGCCTCCCCACTGGCCTCTCGGAAGAGCTAGATCTTGGGATGACAAATTATTTCCCATCTCCACAGTATAACCAGAGTTATACCAGGTTATAACAGAGTTATACCAGAGTATAACAAATTACTTCCCATCTCCAGAGTAAAACAGTGTTTTAAAACACTTTTATTTTTTGAGACCATCATAAAAAGTCTCTGGTTTTCCTGGACAGTTTTTGAAAGAATGGGTTTGTGGGGATTTTTTTCACCTTTTGCTTTAGGTTCAGATATTCAGGAGATGGCTGTTTAAAACAGACAGATAAACAGTTGATGAAAGCTTCCCCTCCCCTTTAAAAAAAAAACAACAACATGAATCTACAGATTGGAAAAAAGATAAAAAAGAAAAAAATGCCCCAAACCTACAATACCAAACACAAACAACCAACAAAGCCATACCTATGCATCTTGCATGATGGCTATTCACAGGCTATCTCTGAGAGAAAGCATTTCAGGGTGGACCCCCCAAAGCACAGCAGTTACTCCAGATACTTATCCTGGTACAAGACAAGGTTAGTAATTGTCCTTCTTAGTCCTAGTTTTCAGCACCTCTCTTCTGGGTTGCCTTTGTGAAATCTGTCTTGCTTTTCAGATTTTTTTCCTATTCCTTTGTATTGAAAATGACCACAGGGATTCACAAGTGTCTCTCCAAACTATTTCGCTGTTTTCTAGATTGACAGTTTCATATGAGGAATTTAGTCTTGATCATAGGTTAGTACTTATGTACCATTGAGAAGTGTTAGGTTCAGTCACTTTAGGCATAAACACTACATGGAAAAGAATAACTCTTTTCTCATGCACTACAGATTTCCAGTGCGCACAGTCAGCAGATGGATGATCTTTTTGATATTCTCATCAAGAGCGGAGGTAAGCTAAGTGATATCTGCCTGATACAGAGATTTAAAACCTGAAAATAAAAATTCAGTACTGTACTCGAATGAAAGGAAGGAATTCTCCCAGGGAGAGGAGATAGAAGCTCTACAAACTGGATGAAACTTGTATTTCTGAAAGTTTGCATTAATTATCTATTAAAGGAAACATTTACCAAAACACATGCAGTCAAACTGCTGTGGAACTTCTCTGCTTGTAAATTAGCCCAGGCAGACCTCTGTAATAATCCACACAGCATTCAAATGATGAAAAGAATGCCTTAGGTTACCACAGACGTATTTTATCAATATTGAAAAAGTTGAGCAAGTCCATATAACATATATTGAAATTATACAAAAAATAGAATAAGAGTTAAAGCAATGTTGATAATAAAACTTCATTAAACATAACCACGTATTATCAGCTCTTAAACATCAAAGACACATTATCAGAACAAGTATGTATGAACTACATCAAGGCATTGATGAATAAAAACTTTCTATGTCAGTTAACATAAGGAAGCTATCAGAAGGCAGATGAAATAACTGGAGTAACATACAAAGGTAGCTTTGCTGTAGGAGGCTGCTTTCAGGAATAATTATGCTTTGTAGACCAAGAAGCCATTCCAATACAGGGAAATGTTCTGGTGCCAAGCAATTCAGTTAACTTAATGTTTTGTACTACTGTCATATAAGGATCTTGACAGCCATGAATGCCAGGACAGAAGTGACTGACTGTGGGCTATTAGAAGATTTTAGCCATATTCTAAACATTGCAGTATTTTCTCTTTTTCAAAGCAAACTGCAGAGTCAGCTGAAGAAAATGGACTAGACAGTGACAGACTGAGATAAGTGACCTGTGCAGTGAACAACTCAAGCTAAATGAAGAATACTGTTAGTGCTTTTATTTAAATATCGCATGGGTAGTTTGAACTGGAACAGAGGATGCAGGAAACACTGCTGTGCTTACTTAGATATTCAAGTGTTACGTTATTAAACCTATTTGAAAGTTTGTGAAGTTGCAATAAAAAGGCAGCTGTTTCCTGATCATCTTAATGAAAAACAAAATAAAGTATTCTTGTACTTACATAAGCGAGTTCTACAAAGAAAAATGCTTAGTTTAGTAAGGCACCTCAAGAGTATGAGAGGGTCCATTTAGTAATGCTTTGCTTTTACTAAGTAGTCCTTTTAATAGATGCCTCTTACACGTTTTAAGGATGTGTGATTTGCTTGGAGAACTGGTGCAAAATACATTGTCAGGTGTACTTTTGCTGGCAGAAACATCACCTGTGTTAGAGGATTTATTTCCATGTTCTAGTCTGTCTAATCTTACTTTTGGATTCCATTAATGTATAAGAATTAATTGGAACTTATACTTTATTTCCTTTTATTGTTAATGCCGCTATCTTACATGGAACTAATTGACAGAAAGAGTAGGTTTAGATCCTAGATTGATCTCTGTGAGTCTGATCATCAAGGTGGACACAGTACTAAACTGGGATGGAACGGAAAATTGGAAATGTGTTAGTTTCATAATTATTCTGATTAGTCAGAACTATAAATATGAATGAGGTAAAGTTAACATCTAGAAAATTGTTCCTTTTTTCATCAATATAAATATTCTGATTGGCTGAAATATTACTGAAAGCAGAACTCTGGAACTTGTTTTAAAATACTTTGTTGTTCACAGAGTACCTGACATAATCTTATGAATGTAGGGTTAGTATATCAGAACAGCAAAATTACTCCTGCTCCATGGAGTTCACTGTGGAAGCATCTCAAAGTGTGCGAAAAAGCAGTGGATGTTGTAAGCCTAAGGATATGTCATTATCTTTTCTGTATTCAATAGTGGGGTGGTTTTGGTTTTATTACAGAGATTACCCTTCCAATAAAGGAAGAACCATCTCCCATTTCTAAAATGAGACCAGTAACAGCCAACATCACTACAATGCCAGTGAACACAGTGATATCCCGCCCACCACCACAAATCCAAATGGCCCCTCCTCCTGTGTCATTAGAACCAACCACCAGCTTGTCTATAAGTTTGGAAAACCAACTTGAAGCCCTCCTGGATGGAACTTTGCCATCAGGTAATTAAATTCCTCAATTGACAAGCAGTAATGAGGACAGAGAGTTATTTTCTTTGATTGAAGACCTCCAGAATGATCTACTTAATCACTCCAGCATTTTAGATCACTCTCATTCACCCATGGAAACATCCGACCCCCAGTTTACCAGTAATAATTCCTGCCTGTCTCTTGACCTTCCTGATACAAATTTGGACAATATGGAATGGCTAGACATCACAATGCCCAGCTCCTCGTCAGGACTCACTCCTCTCAGTTCTACTGCCCCCAGCGTGTTTTCCACTGACTTTCTAGATCCACAAGATCTACAGTTGCACTGGGATTAAGCTGTAGCCAACAAGAACACAACCTGCGAGTCTCTTTACAGCAGAGGTCCATTATTATATTATTCTGATTGCAGTTAAGATAAATTAAGACAGTAATGTTTGGAAGAACAAATGCTTGAAGCTAATTCCATACTGATTTTCAAGTTTACAACAGTGAATTACTTTATGCTTCTAGCAGTAAAGCAGATCAGGGCCCTCTGAAAGCTGTATTTCATAATTCAAGAAAGGATGATTGTACTTACTGATTAAAAGTACCCCAAGGTAAAATACATCACAAATATTTAAGAAAGAAGTTATGTCTTTGACTTGGTAATGCTTAAATGAGAAACACAACGTGGCTAAACTTAGAGAAGAAGAAGTCAGATTTCAGCCGACTGTATTGACACAGTGAGCAAATGTTTGGGGGAGGGAGAGGTATCGCTGCACTTCATTGTTCCTGTGGATAGCCTGAGCCAGGTTCAAAATGAATTGTGAGGGCAAAGGCAAGTAGAAGCACTGGCTGGTTCAGTGAAATTTCATATATGTAGTCTCTTAATTTGTTCAAGTTGTTTTTATATTTTGGTTTTGTGGTTTTTAAAACTCTTCCCCTATTCTTTAATCATGAGGGAAGAATTTAACTGCATCCAAAGGGATATTAAGTGTAACTGCAAGAAATCCACTGTAGCTACGCCAGGTAATATTGAGAACACTGAATTTTCTATAGTGATGCTCTGGATTTAATAACTAGGTTTTAATCTGTATATCAGACAGTTATTTGTATACTCTTTTAACTTTGTATAGCTTATTTTTGCAAACAGAGGGGAACAGTGGTCTTCAAACAAGAGATTACTGTAATGAAAATAATAAATATCCTAATTTACTGTGTGCTTGAGGATATTTGTTAGATCGTTGAATCCAGTATCTCAGCATATCAGAACAGTTTGAGGAAGCGGAAAAGTTCAGTTCATGCTGTTGTGCATTATGATCCTGCAAGCATCTATCCCAGTGCCCTAATTAAAAGATGTTTGTAGGATCAGACAGAGTTGCAGGGACAGTACTGACAGGACAGCCATCATTTCTTATTGAATACTTTATTGAACAGCTTTGTCTACCACTACATAACATCAGGGAAGCTAAACAGAGAAGCTGCTCAGTAATCCTAAGTAGCAGTATCAGGATGTACTGTTCCATGGTAAGACATATTTCATACCTGAAATAGGTAATTGCAAAACTTAAGCTCTTACCTCAAAGCACAGCACATGGGAATACTACTTTTTAAGCCCTTAGTAATTTTTTTCAGTCTACTATGAAAGCAGGTGGAAGAAAAAAAAAAAAAAAAACAAAAAAAACCAAACAAACCAGAAAATGCAAACAGAAGTAAAATACTTTGACATTCTATGCTTGTCTCTCAGGTGATAGCTGTTAAATGTTGCCATAGATGATGTAGGCTGATAATCAGATATAAAATTGGAATTATTTCCTCCTAGGGAATTCCTAAATTAAGATAAATTCCCCTATTTCCTGAACAGTGGAAATGCGATAGTATTTTCTAGTCTGAAAACTGAGCTCATTGCAGAATTCCTTCCTCATCACTATCTTTCAAAAATTAAACTTTGTAGGAACTAATGAAAAAATGCCCTGAAGCTTTTGTTTACTTCTTAGAGTAATGATGTGTGTCAGAGTACCAAAGAAATAATGAAAATAGAAAGGAGCTGTTAACTATTTAGCGACCTCTGTCACATTTGATGAAAATCACCACAGTGTCATGGTAACATAAGACAAAATACTGTTGTCAGAAAGTGTTGTGGAATTAACTGCAAATTTATGTCTCCAGATGCACAATGCAGCTTGGTTTACTAATATTACACAATTCCATTGGCTTCAGATAAAATAATGGATTATATCTGTACAATCCCTATAAATATCTATATAGACCCTATAAATAGGGTTTAAACTGGCATCATATGTTTGCGTCATATCCAGCTACCAGCACTTTAAATCATTATATATCTTCAATAGTTTTACAGGCCAGGATTTTCTTTAATCTGAAACTAAGTAAAGAAAAACAATCTGTGGAGATTTTCACAACAAAAGATGAAGCTGAAAGACATCCTTCCTTAGTGCTTCTTGCTGTGCCTACAATACTTGAGTACACTATTACACATGGACTGTCTGCCTTAAAATTTCATGGTGTAGGACTCTCCAGTAACGCTGAACAAACACATTCAACTTTTTGCATTCCTTTTCATCATCTGATCTTTGGAGCTAATACTCTGAGATACTGAGTGCCCTCAGCTGTTAAGAGAATAGCAATTAAGGACTCTTGGTCTGATAGGAACAACTTTGAATGAAATTTAGTGTTCTGCAGTACTGTCAATTTATTATGTGTAATTCACCAGACATCATACCACATACATGTGGTTAGAGTAACCCCTTTTTGACCCTGCCTTCTGATTAAGAGGCAAGTAAATTCATTTTTAGAGGACAGATAAACCTAGAGCAACTGTACTGTCATTTTGATGTGCATGTAAATAGAGCTTAAAACTGGCAAAGTCATCTTGCTACAAACTATCCTTATTGGCAGTGTAGAATGTTAACTAATCCATAGGAATCTGTGTGCAGAAATAAACCCAAACAGTTGAGATGTGTTGTTATCAGTACAGCATAGCTTTCTACTCTGAGTCTATTTGAAAAAAAAAAAATTAAAAAAAAAAAAAATAAGAAATTAAGGGATCATTTTCATTTCTGAAGTACAAATACTCTAGTGTAAGGAATGTGTGATTACTTTTTTGTACATTTCAGACTTGTGTATTAAACCTTATATATAATGGTTTGCTTTAGACTTTGTTCTGAAATGTGTATTTGCCATAGTTATAATGCCTGTTATGGCAGAAATAGGTTTGCTTAAGACTTCTGTGTGTGCATGTTTTACATGACAATTTTTGTCACACAAATACAATACATCTTTAGAAATTCAATCATGACCGTGCAGTTTGACTGTGCAGAACTGAATACTTCTCATTAAGAGAACAGTTGCAAAAGGAATGCACTGGCACTAAATTTGCCATGTAATGGCTGCAGTATACTAATGGAACATATCCCATCAAATGTGTTGTTAGTAGATCTTTCAAAGTAATTAGGAATGCCATTTTATCAGTGTGAAAATCAAAAGTTGGCGTTTACACTTCTAGACACGGAGAGAGCTCAGACATGTTTTGCAAGTCAAGAGGAGTGACATCCTGCATTTAATACAGAAATGGTATTGGTTATGCACTTTTTGTGCCATTCAGCATTAGTTAAGGCAAGTAAGTTTACAGTCAAAATTTTTTTTAACATTATAAATATTTCAGAAATCTTTGTCATAAATATAGCAGTTTTCTCTGAGAATAAAATGTATTTATGACAGTTGTTCACTACAGAAATTTAGAGTCTAATCCAGCAGTGTGGGCTTGCAGAATCAGACCTTTAAAAAGCTGAGGCAAAAGCTTGCCACAGCTTTAGAAATAATCACTACTTAATACTGAAATTTCTTTCCAAGGTACTTCTAAATTCACCACCAGGAGTTACGTTCAAGGAAGCGAGTGATCAAGATGGAAGTTTCAATGTTAAACTTCCATGTTACGTATCTCAAACATTCAGATGCCTGAAAAGTGCAGGCACTGTAGTTGGAAACCAGGCACAAGCTGCTGAACTATTTTCAAGGCAGAGAAAATGCAATCACAGAATACATGTAACTGGAAGGGCATTACTGAATCAAACTCAGTACAGCTCACCGATGTAAACTATTGTTATTTGGATGACATCTTCAGTGTATTATGAACTTAAAGCAAATCCTATTAAAACTGGAAAAAAAAATTCTTTCATTTATCTCTAGTTAATGATCTGTTGAAACTTTATATTGTGGTCTATTAAGTCACCTTTTGATGACTTCTAGACCATACTACAGATGGTTTTTAACACGAGATATGTGGAATGGAGTTGCATATAGTATACACATAGCCAATAAGGAACATCCATAAAATCTGAAGTAATCTCAAATATTTCTTTTATACCAATTTGCTAGGAATAAATAAAAAGTGCAAAAAAGAGACACCTACATCATTCTGTAGTGTCCATACTGACTAAAGACTTAAGTTAAAAGTGCATATTTTTAGAAATCTAGCCAAAAAGCCATTCTAGCTATGAGAGAAAAATCTCAATAAAAAGCAGGGAATGGTGAATAACTATATAATCACACTATTTTTATAAAAAACACAGCTCAGATATTCAAAAGACAGCCTAAAATAAATTATAATAATATAAAAATTTAAATAGGAACCAAAGTATTGCCATTTATATTGCCAAAGGAGGCACTTTGTATTTTGAAGCATAGGAAATTAAGTCCCCAGAAGTATTATCCATACTTTTTTAAAATTAAGGATGTAGATATTTTGAAAGCTGGTTTTGATGTTTAACAGTACAGATTTGGTTTTGTTGTTTGAGAAATTTGTATTAAGTACTAGCACAGGCTTTTTTCCAGATAGGATTTTTCT
>JAVHNF010030860.1:0-22868 GCA_034783455.1 Micropsitta finschii | reverse complement strand
TGTTCAAGGCCAGGTTGGACACAGGGGCTTGGAGCAAGCTGCTCCAGTGGAAGGGGTCCCTGCCCGTGGCAGGGATTTGGGAGTGGTTGAGCTTTGAGGTCTCTTCCAACCCAAACCACTCTGGGATTCTGATTCAGTGAGAGCAGTTTCCAATTTACAGCGACTTAAACATACTGTGTTTTATCATGGTAAAAGCCACTTGCCTGTATAGCTCAAAGCCTGTGATAGAACAGGCATAAACAAGCATCAAACCATATAGTGTTCAAGATATCTCTACAACTAAACACCTTTTAACTTGATCCTCCTTGGCCTGGGAAGGCTTGGGCTTGTTGCATTCCCCATTTTGATGGGTACTGAAGGGAATATTCTACCGCATGGCACCGTTACCCAGAGGTAGCAGCCAGAGGCAGAGCTGCTGTCCTGAGCTGCTGAGCTGTGCTCTGAGGGGGAGCTGAGCCCTCCTCTTTGGGCTTAGGCTTTTTGGTGGATGTGATGTCATCATTCCGCGAGCTCTGCGCCGCGTCCTCCAGGAAAACAAAACAGGGGGGACGAGACCTGAATGTCAAATGGAAAACACAAGCAGATCCGATCCTTCCTCTCCTCCCTCCCCCTTTTGCTTTGAAAGGCGCTTTCAAGCTGACTTTATACAACAGGAATTAGCTTCATAGAGAAAAAAGAGAGCGGGAGAAGCAGTTCTGTTCAGTTCTTACGATCAGGTTCTGAAAAATAACTTCTTCCTGCCTTGTTGGAGGATGTGATGTATACGATGTGCCAGATGCAGATACAGGGGCATTTTGTAAACACCAAAGTTCTCCTTGCTTCAGGGATCCTTTTTATTAGCAACCTTTCTCTTTTTTTTTTACCATTTTGGAGATACTTCAAGCACAGTGATTTCTTGTTGCTGTTGTGTTGGTTTCTACCAGAGAACTATCCCATCCACTTCAGATGTTTGTGTTAGTACCATGGCAGTACTAAAGCCAGCCTTCCACCAAGATTACTATTGGGCCCTGGCCAGCGTCAGGGGAGCAGCCAAAACCAACTGCAGGGCTGATAGAACCAGGCTCATCTTTGTTCAGGCCTGTGGAATTTGAGTGTATCTGAGTTCTTCATCCTTTATGGAAGCCCTTTTGTGGCCTAGCAGCAACTGGCTTTCATGCAGCTCATTAGCTACACAGAGCAATATGGTTCGTGTAAATATGGGCAGGTTTATTCTTTTTCAGGCTAAAGCTTTAGCTATTCCCTCATTCAAAATGACTGCAAAATAATCTGCAGAGGGGTGGGTTTAGGTATTTGGAAGCTACAAACTGAGCATTGGTTGTGGGAGGATAGACTGGTGGTCTCTGAGAAACTGTCCAGATGTAGTAAGAACTTCTGGGCACTGAGCAACACTGGAGCTGATATTCCTTGCCCTTTTGTGTTCAGGAACCTTGATTACTTCTTGGTTGCTTTTTATAGCTGGGATCCAAAAAGTGAATACTGTTTTCTGGCATGGCATGTGGAGTTTTCCCTGTCCAGCTGGGCTGCATGGGTGATCTGCATGCATGATGAGGGAGCAGCTCGCGCTGGTCAGTTGTTAGGGTGTATCTGCCCAAGGTATCAGGAGGTTGTCCTACTTTTCCCAGCTCAAATATCCAGGATCCTTAGAATTTCTAAAATGGACACCTGACTTTCCCTTTGTTTAAAAAGCAGGAGCAGTCAGAAAACAGGTCTCCTTTCAATAAGGGAAATGTTGCTCAAAACTTTACCGTTGTTTTTTTCCCTTTCTCTTATTTGTCTGTTCCTACTGACAAAAGGCATAATCCATTATACCAAACTGTTGGAAAAGAGGTTTCAAATTGCCAGGTATGAAATTATGCCGCTCGCTCAGTTACCAGCAGGAAACGGCATGTGAGATGTTTCAGAACCTACAAAGGAGAAAGTTCTTTGTATGTGTGAATTTAGTATTCACAAAAGGTGTCAGATTGACAGCCTTGGAGGTTGTGGAGATGGGAATTTTATTTATCCTTAGAGTAGGTGCTGTGCAGAACTGCAGTAGTGCAAAAATGTCCTGTGTTATTCTGCTGCTGCACTCCACCAGTGCCCTTCACAGGCAGCCTCTGGGGTGAGGAGCTCCTTTCTGTGTGCCCCTTCAAACAGTTGGCTGCCAAAGGGATGTGAGGGTGTTCTTTTGTGTGTGATATGGGTGCTTATCTCCTCAAATCTAAATAGATGCAAAAGGAATTTGATAGAATCTACCTCTATCCAGCCACTGGAGCAGACAAGCTGCAGCCTCCATGTTCTCCAGGTGTATGCAGACTGGTAGTCTGGAGGCAAAAGGTGTTAGCAGTCATGAGTCTGTTGTTCACTGATTTATCTGTTCTGTAAAGGTTTAACACTCTGGCTTGTGATAAATGTAACTTACATTGAGATATATGATTATAAAATCAGGTGAATAATTCTATTCTTTGTTTTAATAGACTGGGCACTGGGTGAAACTCAAAAAAGAAGCACAGACCTTGTGTGTTTAATGGTTGGCATAAGGAATGGAACGTCAGACGTTTGTGTTCTTGCTGTGAAGTTGTGTGGTCTTGGACAAGTCTCCCCTTAGTCATGTAGTTTACGTGTTTGTAAGGTAAGGATGTTTGCTGCAGCTCTCTATGTTCTCGGCAAATACCAAGGCTTTTTAGGCTTTGGTAATGAAAGTATAGGTCAGATGTGACATTGTGAGTGTTGGCTGTTGAAGAATATCCTCTTGAGAGGAAGAAGGGAAATGGAGCAAGCTTTGGTCTTTCCACACTTTTCCAGACCCAGCGTAAGACCTGAGAAACGCCAGAGCGAACGGAGACATTGCAGGTACAGTCCTTAGCACCCTGTTGGGTTGAGACATTTGGCCAGTGTCAGTCATGCAGAGCTGTGTCCTGCAGGCTGTGAAACCGTCCTCCTGAGCTGTGATTTGCTTTCTCCAACCTGTATGGACAATACACGGTTTAAATCCCAAGGACTGGTAATATTTCAGCTTTAGAATGAATGGTCTGTGTTTCAGGGAGATGCTTTTCTTCTACTTTTCACCAGCAATTAAATCCCATCAACCCCAGTGCAAACCATCACTTGTGTCCCAAAAGGAAAACCTCTTCAAGTCTTCTGCTGTTCACCAGGACAAAATTTCTAATGCCGGAGTTTTTCAGCATAAACTATGGCATGATAAAATCTAAACATGCGTAGTTACCATTAATGAAGATGGTTTTTAGGTAACAGCTGATTTGTCTCCTCTTGTTCTTTCACTTTTTAAATTCCATGAGCTTTCTTCAAATTCAAATGGAAAATGCTGCAAGTTTTTCTGCCTCAGCACAAGGACTCTACTCATAGCTGTGGATAAGGCAGATACTTAGATGCTGTAAGGAAGAGAACCATTTTAAGGGAACCTGGACAGGTATGGTGACAGTATTGAAACTCTAATGCAGGCAGTTTCTCTTTTTTTTTTGTCTAAAACTGTTTGATAAACTCTTCAGGGAAATAGGAGGGTGTCTGGGAGGTGTCTTGTGAGGAATGTGCAGTGTTTTCTGTACATTGCCCATTTGCTAACATGAAAATGGAGAGGGGATACCAGGGCCTGTTTCAGGGGCAAGAAAACCCACAAATAACACCAAAACAACAGCAGGTGATTTACTTCTGATGTCCCCCTGGCAAGGCCTGACCCACTGCTTTCCTGGGACTGTTCTCATGACTGTCCTTGTTCCCTGCAGCTTTACTTCTGTATCTCCATAGCCAGACCCCTGCGATGCGTATTTGTAGACCATCTTAAAGTCCTTCAGACCATGCAGCTTAATCCTGCTCTAGCTGTGCCATGTAGCTATGGCTCTGGGCAGTAGTTTTTGTCTTCTGCATTTACCATCCTTCATTAGATGGCATTACTGTATGCCTCTGAGTAGTATGGTTTGACCAAGTCACCAATTGCCTTTGGATCAGCGACTCCTCACAACAGCCACTGCTGCCGTCCAGCAAGGTGCTGTGCTGACAGAGGCCTTCCAGCTCCATCCTGCCAGCAGTGAGTGCTTAAGGAGAAATGTAAGATTATTGTAGTTGTATTTTCTTTGCGGGCTTTGTACCTTTACAGGTCAGTCCTGGAAAAGGCACCTGTCTGCAGCTGCCTGCCTTGCCTCATGCAAAAGCTGAGGCAAGAGTCCTTGAAACAGGCAGGACAGCCTTGTTTTCAGAAAGCCCAAGAGCAGGTTCCACCATATCTCGATTAACCTTTTATTTAAAGGCACAGAAAATAGTTTGGTCCATCAACTGAAGCAATCCAATTCACCCCAGCTAAAGGGTAGGGCTGGAAATGGTTGCTGATTATTTCTTTTCCATTCATTTGCTTTTGTGAATGATTGCAGAGAACAGCTGGATTAAGCAGCTTTGTGTGCCAGAACACAAAGAACCTGTGAAATATAAAGGTGTTTGGGTCTGTGCTATTGGAATAGACCCATTTCTGATTACAGTTTTGTGTCAGATTTAGGATGGATGTGTTCCTAGTTGAGCTGAAATTGCCTTTTCAGCCTTAAAACACTTTAACGCTTACTTTGTACATTCAAGCGACTTAAGTGCTTCCCTCCTCTCTTCAGGCCAGAAGGAAGTGCTGTATTTCTCGCTTGGTTTACAGAAGAAAAATTGTTTAAATACTCTCAGCAAGAGTCAGCCTGGGCAGGATGGACCTTGGGCATTAAAACCTGCTTTGTGGGCCTTGTTTCTGAATTGTTGTTCCAACTATTTGCTTCAGGTGATGATGGTGACCTACCTCTTTCATCCATTGTATTGAGGACAAGTAGTAATTATGCCAAAACCAGAAAAGAGCCAGATGATTTTTGTTTAAGCAGGTTTTTGGAGAAAAGATGTAGTCATTTACCTTCTGTGTGTGCACATGAAGTATTGACTTAACCCGTCTTTCTGGTGGTGAGGCAGCCAAGCAGTAGGATGCTGAAGTTTGGGATTTGATGGACCTTTTAGTAAACCTTCTGTAAGGAGAGATCTGAATTTCCCGGGTACATTCCAGTGCAGTGAATTCCACTCCTCACTTCTACAGTGCTTGCAGATGTTGGTGTTCAGAGAAACCACAACACTTGAGCATTCCATACATGTGTCTTCCTTCTAGTGAGATATAGATAAATAATAGAGGCAGGTAAAGCATAAAGGTTAATTTGTTTTATATAAGTTCCATCAAGATGGAGAATCTCTTTGTATTGCTAAACACCTCCTGGAGCAGGGGCTTTTCCTCAGTGGATGAACTCTTCCAGTGCTATAAGAAGAGGGTAAACCAGTGCTATGCAGGGGGTTATCCTCAAAGAGCTGCTGAAGATGTTCCAGCCCTGGGCTATAGGAGATCAGAAGGACTTTTCCCTGCCAGAGAGGCTCCTCTTGTTTCCAGTTTCTAGGCTGTTGGGAATCTCTGTCCTGTTTTGAGTGAATCATTCCTGGAGAGCACCCAGGCAGTGTGGAGGAGGAAAATGCCTGGTGTGAATGCAGGAGGCATAAAAGTCAGATGAGAGAGGAGAGATAAGAATCCACCAGGACAGAAGTCTAGTGGCTGTAGAGGAATCGGAGAGGAAGGAGCTACAGCTGGTGGAGAAATGGAGCTAGAGGCTTGCATGAGAGAGGTGACTTGGGGGTCTGAGAGATGGAGGCAGCAGGAGAAGATGAGTTGGCAAGGGAGATGGCAGTCTGAATTCTGACACTTTCTAATTCTGGAGTGCTTGCCTTTGTAACCTTAATAATTTTGTTCTAATAGACTAGATACAAAAATTGCGTTATATGTTCTGAGGAATTAGGTTGCTATGGTGATGGGTATAGAAGTACATAAGAGAGAAGATGTCAGCAAATGGAACAGCTGTAATGTGGCACATGAACCTGTGACTGCCCGGATTTGGGAAGCAGGCCTTTAGGAACTTCTCCTGCTTCAGACTCAGCTCTCACTGCAGGGACGCCTGTTCCCATGTGAAAGTGACGTCAGAGCTTCCACAAGGAATCTTCCGGGTTTATGGAATTTCAGATGTGCCCAGAATTTCTGGGTAGACAGAGCACGTATCTCGCTTCTGTGCCACAGTGGGGAGGTCTCTGTTCCACCCAGCAGCTGGAAGTGCAGGACCGGTCGGACCACGAGTGTGCGGGATGCAAGCAGAGCAGGCAGGCATCAGCAGAGGAGTGAAAGTGATGGTGGTTGTTGCATTCCTCTTATGCTTTCCCCCATCTGCAGCAAGGATACCTTTTGTATGCCCACCCACACCTCCTGATTTTAGCACTACTTGTACAGTGTTTGCCATGCTTGGGGACGGATGGGTTGTGAGTGGGGCTGTCCTCCACAGGAGAGGGTTGCTGGAGAGCTGATGGAGCAGGACAGTGGCCAGGATGGAGGAGCTCTGCAGGTACAGTTCATCTCGCATAGGTGAATGTTGGTACAGCACAGGCCCAACAGGACAGCTTCATATTGGAGTCTTAAAGCTAAATGTGGTGTAGTGGGTTAAGGACTGGCTACGGGGAGGTGAGTTAGTGCTGTCAATGGAGGAAGTATGGGTTAAAGGGAAGCTGCTGATAGTTTCCAAGGACCAATCTTCAGACAGTTTTAAATGGTGTTTTGGGCTTGATGTACATGTGAAAGGACTGTAAATGTGTTAATAAAGTTTGCTGGGGTACAGCTGTGGGTGTTATCAATCCAAAGGAGGGCTGGAGTCTCACTCAGCAGGATGGAATGAGCTGGGGGATTTGCAGTAATACAGATATAAGTGGGATATCACAAAGTGCACAGTCATGCAGTATCAACAAGCATATCATAATATGTAAAAATGCATATTGTATCTATATACTATATGTAGGTGAAATACAAAAGTGTGGTTTATCGGAAATGGAAAGATGCTGAAATACTTGAGTATATTCATTGATATGATGGTGATTTTGAAAGTCTAATGCTATATGGCCAGGAAATAAGCAGATGTGGACAATTTTGGTCAGGGATGGTTAAAGAAAAAGCCTTAATTTGGGAAAGATGTGAGGGAGGGCTGTTGGGATGTGTTGGAAAGCCAGTTTTCTCCTGTATCATAAAGGGAGACAAAACTGGCTTGCTTTTTTCAGCTAAGAGGCTAAGGGGACACATTATATCTCTTTACTTGTGCTTATTCCTCAATATGGAAAAGGGAAGAGTACTGTTTAAGGACAGTGTGGGGAAAAGAGTAAGTCAGTGTAAACTGACAGATAATAAACTATAAGACAGTCTAAATCAGTTCTTAAATTGGTTCCTAAACAGGACAGGATTGGGGTTCTGGAGCAGCTTTGTAGCCAGAGGAGTGGCTTTGAGTTCTCCAGAGTTGGTTACGTTTTGATGATTGGATTCTATTATATAGTTGCTTAAAATAGCAGGAACAGGAGTTAATAGGACTTTCAGTCCTGTGATCTTAACTATCCAGCTGAGCCCTACTCTGTACCTGAACCACCACTACCTAAATTGTTTTGTATATTAGTTGAAATGAGCATTTGTTCCCATGAAAGCAGATAAACCTCACCAAATTAAAAGGCTTTTTATCCTAATACATATTGAAAACTTTGCTTTGCTTGAAGTATAGGGCAGAGAAGTAATCTAGGCCTTGCAGAACCCACTGTTGAAGCATTCCATCACGTAGGTAAAATAGGTGGGTTTTGATCTGTTGTTGTTTGCTTTTGGTTGTTTGACTCATCCCTTTGCTGTGTGCTGGTCAAAACATAGTTCTGCTCAGTCATGTGGAGACAGGAAAAATACTCAGCCTGAGCTGGAGTAGAACTGTACAAATTGTCCTGACTTTGGGGAATTCCATCAGGAAAGGAGGTGCTCACAGGCTATAGAAATGCATGAAATAATAGCTCAGTAAAGGTACTCCACTTGGGGGTACAGTTCGACAGGGCTTGGAGCAAGCTGCTCTAGTGGAAGGTGTCCCTGCCCATGGCTGGGGCTTGGAACTGGATGAGCTTTAAGGTCCCTTCCAACCCAAACCATTCTATGATATGATTATTTCTCTGCAGCCTTTTGATAAACCTTATTTCTGGTTGTGATAGTAGTTGTATATTTTATTAACCCATGTTAAACAAAATTGGCCTTCTTCATAATAGGGTGTGTTAGGATAATGCTGGTTTGACCCTGGAAGAATAGCAGTATAAAAACTGTCATCCAGAATACATCACTGGTCTGGTCCTACCTGCTGTTTCTGGCAGTGGTAACAGCTGGATGCTTCAGAAGAGGTGCCAGGAGCGTTCAGGAATACCTTACCCGACCTGTCTGTGGATGTTCTTACTCCTGTGAATGTCTAATATAAAAAGCAGTGTTTGTATCTCTTGGGCTCAGCACCTTGCAGTCATTTCTGCAGGTTAATTTTCCTCTTTATAGCTCGGTTGGTTGAATTCCTTCACTCTGTTATAAATGCTGCTCTTACATTTTATGGATTCTCCCCTTTTTCTTGAAGCCTGAACACTTGACATGGCCTTGTGTATGATTTTTAGCTCTTACACCTTTTCTCCTCAAGTTTAGGTCATTGTCTTGGGCATTTAAGATTTCCTATTTCTGAGGCCTTTTTGTACTGTACTTTGATTCTTATTGCTAGATGTGAGTGAAGAATAATAGCCAGGAGCAGAGCATGGCAGAGACTTGCTTAGTATCTTGCTAGAAATTCTGTATTATTTTCCTAATAGTTTCTTCATGTGTAAGACTAGATACGTTCTTGATGGTTCTTTACTTTTCGACCTTTCATCTCCTACCTTCCTGCTCATTCACTTTGGTTTTTAAGGTTCCTGTGTACTTTCTGGTACTGTCAACTGCCCTAAATAAAACTTGTCTTGTACCTTTCCCTCCTAGTTTAGATCCTAAGTACAACTACTATGCAGGATCTGTGGTCGCTCTGGTTGCAGAGGCCTTTTCCTTTGCTCCAAATGTGTAATTATGCATCTGACCCCTTTCTTTTTTCAGAGTTGTGTATCAGTTCAGAGGGGAAGTTTCTGTTCTCTTCCTAAGACTAATGAATACAATAATTCTGTGTACAAGACTTTGCCCACTTCTTGTTGAATATCCTTTTGAGTTGTTCTGTTATTTTAATGACACAGTCCAGTGCATAAATGTTTGGCTTGTTCGTTCTTAGTGTGTCCCCGTCACCAAGTGATGAGCATGTTACTTCCACTAATTATTACTTCGATTAATCCCTTTCTTCAGTTTGGCTGCAGCCACTGTGGGAGCTTCTGGAGCCGTGGCTGTTGGAAGGAGCAGTGGTCGTGACAAAAGGAGATGTCACTCTGGAGCTATGTCAGACCTTAGGGCAGCTCCTTACTCATCTCCATAGGTCAGTAATGTTTAATGTATGTGTTTATTGAAGGACCAGCTTTCTTGATGTATGGTTTGTGACAGCACCATACCTTATACCCAGTCATCATCTTTGTGCAGATAATTTACCTTCTTTCCTGTATCCTTGTTCTCCTGTGTGGCTTTTTTGGTACCTTGGTAGTGGATCAGGCTGGGGCACAGCTTGGTTTTTAAGATTATTCCCACAGAATCATCCAGTTTTCTCTTGGATTTCTGTTGTATTTGACTTTATTTTCTACCTCTGGTCCTTCCTGGCTCCAGTTTTGCCAGGTTCATACTTGCTCAAAGAAGAGTCAGACCCATGGACTGGTGGGTTGGAAGCTCTGGGGTGGGCATGTGTCCTGCCCTCCTCCTGCACTGCAGGGAATTAATTTGCAAGCCTAATTTAAACATTTTTGTTACTTCTTACTGAGTGGTCAGAAAGACTTTGAATTCCTTCCCTTCAGGCCTCCCTTCTAAGGCTGTGTGTGATACTGCTACTTTTTAATCACTCCTTTTCTCAAGGGTAATTATCTATATTGTGAGCTTTAGTAGCTTTTTTCTGAGTTATTTATGCTGAATCCAAAATAGCCGATTTGCTTACGTTTCCTATATTTATTGTTCTGGGGTGAAATTGCTTTGGGGTCAAGAAAAGGTTTCTTTAAACTCAAGTCCCATTAGGATATCTGCCTGAATTTATTTTCTTATGGGCAGCTGGAGTTTCCCAGTATTTTTGCCTCTAGATTTAGTTGACTCTCCCCAGCTGGCTGCTCACTAACCTCTTCCTGGCCAGTGGTTTGTAGCATTATTCCCACAGAGTCTTCCAGTTTTCTCTTGGATTTGACTTTATTTTCTACCTTAGGTCTTTCCTGCTGGCTCCAGTTTTGCCAGGTTCATACTTGCTCAAATGGGAGTCAGAGCAGTGTGATGTGGTAAAGGACAGGAATTGGCAACAACTGTGAACTTAATGAATTGCAAAAGAAGGGGGACAGCAGATTTAATTTTTTCCAGTTGCCTTCCTCATAGCTTTGCTAGCCTAAGGAATCACTAAATTTAGAGCTGACCTTCTTAATAAATGTACCAGAACTATCACAAGCAAAGTCATTCAGGAGATGTTAGTGTTGGGTATGTCACGGTATGGTTAGCACTTCTTCAGCGTCCATGATACTGGCCTTTGAGAAATGAGTGCTGGCTGTTCTTTAACTATTCTGGTTGATCCCTTGGGATGTTTTGCTTTAAATAGGAGAAATAAATACAGGATGCTTATTGGTACTAGAGTATCTTTCGACTACATTGATAATGTGTTGTATTTGTGGTGTTTAAGTGGTAGATTGGGGTTTCTTGGGGGAGTGACACTGCAAAAATTGCTGTTGGGTTAAACTACTATTTTGAGGAGTACTGGTAGTGTTTGGTTTATTTGTGTTTGCATTTAACTGGCATATGTAACTTGTCTAAATAGACATAGTTTGTTCAGAATATCTGTCTGTAGCGCAGGAAGGGGCTTACCCAGTTGTTACTTTTTCCACTACTTACAAAACTTGAAATATTACCAAAATAATAAAAAATACTAAAGATTCTTTCCATTTTGTTTCAAATGGAAAACATGGGATAATTGTTGCACTGCTGGCTTTACTGCTGGTGTGGATCATCCTAACAAATACTTAACACCCAGCCTGGAAACACATCCTAGGCTCATCAGTGGAGGTTTGGAAAGCTTAGATTTCTGACCCTTTTTGCTAGTGACATTCCTGGAAAGTAAACATATATCCAAGCAGAACAGCTCGGCAGGATCAGAAAGTGTGCTGGGGTAAGTGATGCAGGGAGCTGATGATGGACAGTTTAGTGTCAGAATCTTGAGAGGAAATCAAAGAAAGCCACAGTCTACAAGTACATGTATAAGAGAAACACAGGCAGTGCTCTAACATGAAAGTGTCTTCTGGAGGCTATTCTGTGAAAAAGTAAAATACAAGAGATAAAAAAAAAAAAACAACACAGGTAGAGAAGGAGAGAAAAAGAAAAAAAATGTGCAGAGTTTTTTTCAGGATAAAATCATTCTTCAAAAATCTGTAAAAGAAATGGAGAAAGGAATCCGACTGGAATGATAGGCTTGCTCTTTGTCAGGTGAAGAATGTATGTGTTGGGGAAGAAAAGCCTGTTTGAACGTAGGGTCTCACACAGACAAAAAGCTGCCAGAATTCACCATAATATCCAGGTGCAGGTTCATCTTATCCTTATAATCTGTTCCTTCTAGAAGTACATAGCCGAGGGAATGTGGAAGATACCAGTGGGACAGCGTTTGATGTCTATTCTTTACTGTGAGCTTCTGCTACAGAGGAGGATCTCTGTTTGCAGTAGGCAGTACTGTAACATGTTGTTCGTGTAACATGTTGTTATATATGTGGGATTTTAGACCACATGCAGTGCTCCTGTCATAAGACAAGTTATGGAGGTGTCCAGCAGAGCTGTATGATCTCGCCTGCTTCAGGCTTTGGCAGCAGAAGGGGCTCCTGACTCGTAAATGGGGTGATCTTGACTTTTCCAGGGATCAGCAGAAAGCAGAGGAGCATCTCATGAACATAAGCTTGAGGGTGAAAAGTGATGTAGATAAAAGCAATGTCTCAGTGGGGCTTTCCATGGTCCACAGTTATCCTCCACAATCCGGTTTCCTCAGCCCATTCCAGGTGTCTTTGTTCTGCTTGCAATTGGCGCTGTTTCAGGATGGTTCCTTTTCTAATCAGTTTGGTGACAGCATTTTGGAGTTTTTCTGTATATTAAACATTTTTCTAATAGTCTCTTGTAGAATGCCATTCATCTGCACCTCCTCTTTCCTTAATGACAGATAGTCCTAATGGATCCAGTGTGGAGAACATGGGTACCAAAAGGAATGATTTTAGGATAATTAAGAGAAAGGCAAGTTCATTACTTTGCCAGCATTTTCCCATCTACTAAGTGGTAGAAGTAAGTTAGCAGGATCCTGAGGCAGATGTTCCCCAGTGCCTCTTGCCCCTTTTGCAGGCCATGGGAGAAGCTGGATGCCACTTGCTGCATGTCCAGGTTTTCCTTGTTTAATTTCTGGGATTCCCCCCCCTCCCCTCCCCAAATTACTACTTTAGGACAATTTCCAAATGGCAGAACAAAGAAGAGAAAAAGTAACATGTTGTTTGCTTGGTGGGAGAGGCGAACCCAAGTACCCAAGCAGTTTGTGGTATTGTGGTTTCACATGAGTCAAGTGACTAAAATTGCTGTCTGTTTGGAGAGGCTTAGGGATGCTGAGAGACTTTCCATTGTGATAGTCACCTAAATACAACTATCTTCACACCATCTGCTGTGGTGTCATTGAGCATGGACAGGAAGCCAATTTTTAGCTGATAAAGGAAAATACCTTATTCTGTGAGCAGAATGTAATTGGTCTTCCATGTGTGTAATGAACACTTGAGAGTTGCTCTGCTGTTATTAAGACAAGAAGAAAGGGTCAACTGGGTTTCCAGAGCCTAGGTTAAAGAGGGTTTAAGGAACATCAACAGCACTTGGTGCGTTGCCAGGGCATCTTTTTGAACTGGAAAGCAGTAAATCCCATGTTGTAGTTTTGACAAGCTTGCTGGAAGGAGAAACTGGGTGCAGTGATCAAGAATGTGCTTTCCCAGTGATCCTGAAGAACCTGGTGAACACATGTCCCTGCATTTGAGATGTGCACAAGGATGGATAGAAGATGATCCTGAATCTGGCAGTATTGCACTGAATGAAGATCCCTTGAATTTCAGATAAGCCAAATGAGCTTCTTCTGTCTGTGCCCTTACAGAATCCCACCCCAGTGGCCTGGCTGGCACCCGGCTTGCGATGAACAGCAAATACAGTGGTAGGATGTATAGTAGGTGATCTCTGCCCTTTATCTTTCTGAACGAGGTAACTCCATGTGTAGAATTCATCAGGATGAAACTTTAAAGGCTGATTTATGTGCAGATCACAAAATAAATCAAGGGTGGTAGCATCATTCCTAAAGTCACAGATACCAGCACTGCCTGGTGTGACAAGTTCATTTCATCCCCCATCCCTGGCCAGTGTTCAAGGCCAGGTTGGACAAAGGGGCTTGGAGCAAGCTGCTCTAGTGGAAGGGGTCCGTGCCTGTGGCAGGGGGTTGGAACTGGATGAGCTTTGAGGTCCCTTCCAACACAAACCAGTCTGGGATTCTTCTGATGCTGGGCCTTCATCATCTGTTCTAGTATTTCCCCACCAGCAGTACATCCCTTCTGCTTCCAGTATCAGGTTAGAGTCAAACCATCACACATCCCCATGGGATTGAGGGTGAGTGTTGCAACATCCCGTTGTTGCCTGAAGAGAGTGTTTTACTCAGTCACATAATACCAGAGCACAGCCTCCTGTGCTGGGCAGTGCAGCCTTGAGCACGTGGGAATGTGCCTGTTACATGTTGTGCTGCAAGAGCCTCTTTGGTGTCTCAAATATACGTCAAAGAAGCTTCCTCTCCCCAGCAGGCAATATTATGCGATGCTGAAAGTTCAGCTGAGGTTTCATCTGCATGGTTTATAACCAGACAGCTCATATGTGCTGATATTTCTGGTTGTTATGCTAGAAAACTTTTATTTGAGTTCAGTTTGGGATTTTTTCGCCTGAAAATGCACAGAATAGTGACAGCTTCACATTTTTCATACAAGCAGAAACTTGCATTCTATCATTTTGCTTCCTTTTTTTACCTTACAGGTTTTTATTCGGAGTTTGTCCAAAATGGGGAGTGATTTGTCTGCTACTTCCAAATAATTGTGCTTTCAGGTCAAGCATACAATGCTATAGAGATGTTTAAAAGTCAGTATTTTAAGCACTCTCACCATTTCACTCTCACTTTAGACATAATTGCAAGTTAAAGGAAAAAATAAATGACAAGTCGGTTCATTTGTTCCTTTTTACCATATTTATGATGGTGGTGGAAATTTTCAGCATCAGCTGGAATCCATTCAGGAAATTTCTAATAGTGTGTTGAGGGGGTAGATTAATCTTAGCTTCATACGCTCCCTGGATCAGACCCGGATGCAAGTAAGAGAAAATCCCTTTTCCCTGTTTCGACAGTTGCATGATGACACTTATTCCCCATCTATTTGATGCTCTTGCATTAGATCCTGCCAGAGGAAGTGACATTAAAATCTGGCAACGGTTTGCACTACATGGAGTGCAGATGCTCTTATAAAATATCTAAATATTAGCTTCCAAATGCAGTTGCGTTGAGGTGGGCTGTTGGGTTTTGGTGTTGGGGTTTTTTTGTTGCTTGCTTTACTTTTGCTCTGGCTTCGAGTAGGACCTGCAAAGGACCAGTTAGTTTCTCTGTTGAATAATCACTATATCTTTGCTGTTAGAGTGTGACGCTCTGATGATTGTAGGTGCTGTGACTGGTCTCCTGGTTGGTTTGTTTTTAAAGTGTCATGTATATTCTATCAGGGAAAAATACATGGAGTAACCTCCATTTGATACTAAAGAGAAGTGTTTATAGGTTTTACTGTACTGAGTGTTTTGTATAGCAGATGACATGAGTATTATGTCTCATATTCCAAATGATCTGTTATTTATAATTCAGGAACAGAGGGCAGCACTGCTGTCAGCCTCATTAGCCATTGTAGGAGGCCATGTAGTGCCTCTTGGTACCCAGGGAAATGGAGAGAGACACAGGATGGTAGATGCATACATTTGTTTGTTGTTTCCATGATGTTCTCAGATGGTGTTTGCTTTAACTCTGGTTACAATATTCTTGTGTGTAGAAGCTGAAGGATGTTGAATATGTTGATTCCTTAAAACTTCATTTGTACGGACAAAATGTGCTTGCCTACACATGCTAATGCTCTACAAGTAAGCCTGTGTTGTCAGTTGGTGCCTGCAGACTTTTGAGCCATCTTCAGGAGCTGCAAATGCTTTGATGAATCTCATGCTTAGTGTAACTGAATGCCTTCTAGTCACCAGGTTGGTCTGGATGTGAACTGGAGAAATAATATAATGGGTAGGTGGAAATCTCAGTGAGTAGGTTCACTTTGCCTTTGCAGGGAAGGATTAATACATTCTCTTCTTAGTACATTGGTTCATTACATGACAACAGTTATATCTGACAGCTCTCAGTGTTGTAGATTTTAGCGCAGCGAGGAGAGATTTGTATTTCTCTAAGGTCTCCTGGCATAAGGCTTAAACATGCACATTAAATATGGCAACTGACCATTTAGAGCTTTGCTTGTTCTGCTCTGCAGGATCCCAGGGGATGTTAGTCACAGGGGTGGGTCTTACTTCAGCTGGAGATGACATGGCAGGGAGGCAGAGAACTCAGAAGAGAACAGGTCTTGTCCCGTCCTCATCTTCAGCTTCCTTATGTCAGTGGTTCAAGGTGTGCGTGTGTGTGTACATTTAATATAGCTGTAATTACAGGGAATGTAACATCTTATTGATTCATAGACTTTTGTGGATGTGTGCATGTGGTTTCTACTAACTGGTTGTTGTTCAGATGAAAGTAATATGATAAAACATTTTGGCCTGTATTCAGTGTTATTTAAACTGGTAATGGTTGCTACTGACTAAATGTAGTTACTTCAGCCTGTGTGGAAATAGAGTTGGTCCAGTCTGTGCTTCGGTCATAGAAACATAGAATCCCAGACTGGTTTGTGTTGGAAGGGACCTTAAAGCTCATCTAGTTCCAACCCCCTGACACAGGAAGGGACTCCTTCCACTAGTCATTCCCTGGCGTACTTTGACTCTTTCTCATATTCCTCCATCACCTTGTCAGTTGTGAGTGGAATTGATGTAAATAGCAGCAGTTGTGTTTATGCAATGCAATATTCTCTTTTTGTATGAGTGACAACTAGGAAGAAATGTGGAATTTATTTCATCTAATTTTAGCAGCCTGCAAGGTGGCTTGTAGGTAGACTGCAGAGACACGAGCACACGCAGGGGATGCCGATTCCTGGTGCAGTGCCTGTCTCTTGGCCACAATCAGGATCCAGCTGCCTGATCTGAGCTAAGGTGAGATGATCCATCCATCCATCCATCCGTACACTAGGGACAGTTGTGTTTAACGGTATAATTGCACCAATCCAAAAAAAACTACAGTAAAGAGACTGCATTGGTGGAAGAATGCGAAATACATCAGTGCAGCTTGACTGTAATTTAGAAAACCAGCTGCCTGCTGGTATATGATTGAATTTTCAGTGCAGTTTAGATGCAGGGTTTTGGGTGTTTTTAATCTTAACTCATCTGTATTTTTAATACATTTAAAGTAATGCAATAACCGTGTTGCATGCCACTTCTCCTAACTTCACTTCTATTTCCCCAGAGCATCCAGGTGTCATTATTGCAGGCAGAGCATCTCAGCTGCTGGCACTGTTGGGCTTTGGCAGGCAGCACGTGTTGTCTGGGTAAAGAGAAGACTGAGGGAATTTAATATTGGAGCATCCATAAAAAATGGGAGCACTTTATTAAGCAAAGGCTGCATAAAGCTTTCTTATGGGTGGAATTTACATTAATGCATTTTATTGTTCCATCTAAGCAGATAAAATGATAACCGTGGTGTCATGCTCACGTCTGTGACTATCCTGTTTAAATAGGTTTTAATACTTAATGGTTTTATTCCTATTCATTTCAAAGCAGCAATTATTTTCAAGAATAAAGATAATTAAATTTGTCTCAATGTTCTCAGGATTAAAGAGGGGGAAAAAAGCTGTATTTTAAGGTGTATCACAGTGGATGATGAGTCCTCTGTTTTGCCATTCTAGGCCTGGCAGTGCAATAGCCAGTCCTGTACCGCTGCTTCGTGTATGGTTAAGGAGCCTGGGAAGAGTTCTAGCAGCCATAAGAAGTGCTGCCTGTTGATGACATTTCAGAGGCATGCTCCAAGATGATGCCAAGAGCAAGGCTGGTGGCTGGTTTGGCATCAGGGGTAGGTGGGGAGCTGTAATCCATCTCAGCTGCGTGCGCTGGGGGTTTCCTGCTCTCCCTGGCTCCCACTCGCATGCTTGCTCCCGGGAACATGTGACTTTGGGCCATATTAGCAGGTTTATCCAAGCCTAGCCCCTCTGACTAACAGATGTAGGGAAAAGGGCATTCTGGGATTGCAGCAGTTGCTTTTGAACAACAATGTCCTTTTTGTAAGAATCTGATGCTTCTTAAAAGATGGAACATGACATCATTACTGTCGATCCAAGAAGCATTCCTTCAATAATACTGAGTGTGCTCTGGTTATCAGCTCCCTTCCCCCAGCTCCTCTCTCGCGCTTTTCTGACTGATGCTTTTTGTCTATTGTTTCGTCGGGGGCTGTAAATGTGAAACAGTTGTCTTTCAGTCTTATGTGCTTGTTAGAGCTGGAATCAAGTGGAATATTGTTGGCTTGTTTGAAAGAAAAAATAACAAAACCCACCACTTTTCTTTCCAGTCTTCATAAATGTAGCATGTGCTTCAGGTACAGGCTGAATTGGAGCTAATTATTTCCCTTCCCACGCGGTATTAGTTACTGTGTTATGCAATGGAAGGTGGAGATGTCCCAGTCCTGTTCCTGTGCATCTCACTCGGCTTCATTAGCAGTTGGGAATGTCCTGTGCCGATGTCACTTGCTCCGAAGGCTCCTACAGATGATCCTGCATCGATGTGCAACGTGCCTTTGCGTGCTCACCAGTGCAGTATAGCAGAGTTGTGGACAGCTGCGTATTTTCTGTGTGTGTATATATGTATTGGCCTACCACTGGGATTTTAAAGGAATCAGGAAAACTGGAGGCTTTTGCAGACTTTACAACTAGGTATGTCTTGGCCGTCTCTCATCCCATCGTGCTCTCCTCGTAGTTATTTGAACTAACAAGGAGCAGGCAGGCTTTGGCACTTTCACGTGCTGCAACTGTCTAGAGAAGAGTACCACAGAACATAAACATGCAGGAGTATGTCTTTTTCCATGCTTGTAGGAATTGCTCCACAGGGAGGGGGGAAAACAAATGATTCATTGATGGTCTAGAGGGTTGGAGAAAGGTGGAGTTTATAGAGTCCAGGAAAGGAGGATAAATGAACAGGGATAAGGCCTTCCGATGCCTCAGTTGAACTCAGATTTGTTGTATTTGTTTTCTGGTTTTTAGAAGAACGAATTTGAGCAATGAAATGTGAATTTAAAAAAGCACCAGTCTTGGCCAGACAGGGATTTTTGGGAAGAAGTGGGCTGTGCGATCAGCTGTTTGCCAGTCACACAGAATGCTTCTCTTGATATTTACAGAGGAAATCCCGATACCCAGGCCCTTCCTTTTTAGCTGTGTGTGGGGAGAAAGGTGCATTTTACTTGTAATGCTTGTTTAGCTTCACCTGTTGTGATGATACAGTATGACTTTAGCACCACTTGAAGGTACACTTTTATCCTGGATAGATTCCAAGGCACACTGAATAAACGAAGGCAAACTCGTGGTACAAACAGGATTTTGTACATTCCAGATAGTGTCTAAAGTTGCAAATTCTTCTGAATAAGCTGTTTGCCGGTGGACTCTGGACCACTGTATCATCTACTATCATAATTAAAATGGATGTCCACTCTGCTTCAGAGTAGAAAGACCTATCATGTGTGGAATGGGGTGTCTCCTGTTTTGGATGCTGTTCCTCTAAAGAAGAGGGTTGCAAATCAGACTCTGGAGAGCAGGCACTTTGCAATAGAGATAATGAATTTACATAAAAGACCCCAAAAGGACCATGACTAAGTTGTGGAAGGAGGAGCTTTAGAGAGATCTCTGTGGATGTGCTGAAATGAATAAAAACTGATCACTGGCTGCTCCATAACTGGAGTGCAATTGTAGAAATAAAAATATAAAGTACAGATCAGTAAAGGGCAGTGGTGGTTCATACACTTCGTACTGGTACCATACATCTTGTCTTGCAAAGGCCATCATAGATAGAGATGTGCAACTGTGTCATCCACTTTAAGACATAGTGTGTGTAACTCTTCAGAGGAGGGGTGTCAAGGTAATCTGGGCTCACAAGTGACAAACTGGTTCTTGCTGTAGGTCAAAATGATTCTGGTGACTGCTCTGCAGGGGACTGAGCAGATGCTGGAGCACAGAACATGTCTCACTTTGTGTTTTGACTTTGGTTTGTGTTCTGTAGAAATGCTTGACTGGTGTCACAGTGGGACTGTGACATTATCCCAGCAGATCGGTTGTGTTGTTTCACACAACAGGGATGCACGCTCTGGAAGAAGTGGAAACTGCTCTGCTGTAGCTTTGTTTCTAACTCTTTGAGAAGAGGATAATCAGTGAAGGATTGCAATCTTTTTCTTACAGTAATCCATGCTGAAGAGGCTCCATTCATACAGATGAACCAAGGGTTGAGGCAGCACTTTAAACCCAGATAGTCGGTCGGCTAACTGCCCAGCAGGATGCCATCAACCAGCCGAGCGGGCAGCCTGAAGGACCCAGAAATTGCAGAGCTCTTCTTTAAAGAAGATCCAGAAAAGCTCTTCACAGATCTCCGAGAGATTGGCCATGGAAGCTTCGGAGCAGTTTATTTTGTAAGTAGCTTTGTGACTTGTGAATTTTGGCTGTATGTCTATCTTTAAGCTGTGGATGTAGGCTTATTTTGAATGTATTGAGGAAGAGAAATTACTGTGAATCTTGTATATATGTGGTGGTGTGTGTCTTTACAGCCTCAGCCCATTCACAAACTTGCAGTAGCTGTAAGGTGTTTGCATATGCAGTGAAAAGGAAAACTGGAAACATGGCCCTTGCCCAGTGCATTTGGGTGCATCATTATGTTGCAAGCAGGGATTTATCTGCTAATTCAAATATTACTTGTCGTGCATCAATTCTGACTGGCAATGCCATTCTCTTGCTCTGTTCTCTGCTTATCTCTTAAGTTCTCTCTCCCTTTGCACATACCCTCAGGCTCCCTTAAAGCCATTCTTTGTGTTTGACACCTAAGTATTGGTTTTGTCACATCCTTCCCTACTTTAGGCAAGAATCCCAGTATTCATTTACATGAGACTTTTGAGGTGGTCATCTGGACAGCAGAATTTTTCCCAGCTGATACAGTTCAACTGGAGGTGGGATGCCTCATGGTAGCCTCATTTGCAGGTTACTGTACGTTAACCAAAGTGCATCCTCTGGGACCTTCATTTAAAAGCCCCCATTTTCCTCAGAAAACCTTTTCACATTTATAATTATAGGAGGTGTGGCCAAACCTGCCAGTTTTCCTTCAGAAAGCCATTTGTGTCAGTATTTTATGAGATGCCTGTTCATTGTTAATAATTGCAGCAGACCATGTTGGGAACCTTCCAGCACAAATTTAATGCAGCACAGATGAACTAATTAGGAAAAGCTTCTTAATTTTGTTCCCTGCTTAAAACTATGAGCTGCCACTGTCTGGGAACAGGTCTGGGGGAGGAAGTGTTTCCTAAGGAAACAGTACTCACCTCATGGCCTTTACTTCATCTTATTCACTCACTTTGGTTAAAGAATGGATATAAAAAGGACATCACACTACTCCAACCCAGTTTTGTCAAGTGAGAGTTGTAGCCTATAAGTTTCATGTTATGGTACCTTTTTACTGCTAGCAGGCCTGAGCTCTTGAATCTGAAACTGTTTCATGTAGTGTACTGCATAGCTCAAACAGAATCCCAAAAGATGAGAAGGACAAAGTGGAGGGAGAATTTAGTGTGAATTAAATAAGCATAAAGAATTAAAGTAGGGGAGTGTAGGTCCTAAATCCTTTATTCCTCTGTAACACTAGGGAAAAAATCTGCTCTTAAGGTTCTGTAGCAGGATTTTGATTCTGCTAATGCAAACAATGAAACTTTCTCTAATCAATGTAATTAGTACTGGATTATAGTTAATAACTGCTTAAAAGCATATTACCAAAGCCGATGACACACTCCACCTTTTCTTTGCTCATGCTTTAATTCTCTCGTTGGTGAAGTTACTCTGATCACCAGATGCTGATCCTTTGCATGGAGCCTTTGAGTTAAAATGGAATGTATGTGCATAAATGTCTGCCATGAATCAAGTCTTCCTCATTTGGATCTTTTAAATGTTGGATCATCTCTGTGTCTTTTGTTTAGGAGCTGTCTTTTCAGTTATTCCAGATTGCAAGGACCCTAAAAAACCAAACCAAACTCCATAATTTCAATGTTGATGGGGTGTCAGCTGGGATGGTTCTTTTGCTCCTAGCTTGGCGTCAGTGTTAAGCAAACTCAGTCAGGAGCTGCTTCCTTTGGTCCTCTAATACATGGTAACCCCCCTCACCAGCCTGCTTTCATTGCCTACAGCCTGGACCAGAAATGTTGATGAGAAATAGATGCAGGAGTGATTAAAAAGTATAAAAATCCATACAATCCTGAGATCTCTCCCTGCCTTTTTAAATGCAGTTTACTCTTTCCGTGTTTGTTGTACCCACTTTCCTTTTCTTTTATCCCCGATCCCAAGAAGGGATTATATGTTACTTTACATGATAACTGACTAAAAGTGTTCACTCCTGTCCCTTTGTTTCTGTTACATCCCACAGTGGCAGAAAGTTTGTTTTTCCTTTAATAATTGACATGGATTTTGCTGGTTCACCTCATGGTTTTAGTTTCTTAGAAACTGCAAGTCTGGCACCTCTGAATCATTTTGGTATTATCCTTACCCTACTCTGCAGTGTAATAATAGCTTTCACTTGACACAGGAAACCTACTACACTGGAACACTGCAGATGGAGCAGAAGAGTAACCCACTCTCTTTTGTTAGAGCTGTGCTCCTTCTGCTCTACTGTAGTATTTGGCTTGTTTGGTTGGTTGCAGCTCTTCACTGATGGGACTGTTCTAGAGATGGTCTCTAATTAGTAAAGATCTAGGAGTCAGAACTTTATTCTTCCTTTTTTGGGGTCTCAAAACCCACATGTAGTCACCCCCCAACTTCAGTGTCAGCGAGACAGGAGGAAGGATCCTCTCAAACAGATAGAAAACTAAAAATAGGATTGATTCAAGCTCATCATAACTGGTTGACGTGAAGACTGTCAGGGAATTCTGGGAATCTCTAATGGACAGCAGAATTAAAACATTATGGAAGAACCTTTTTACAAAAGACAGAGTCCTGGTACTTCATTAATCCATGTTCTGATAGGTTGTGCTTCATAGTGCAAATAAATCCAAAATCAGCATTTTCATCAGTCATCAATGAATGCTGAGGTGCACATTATTCTGATTTATATGGTCTGGCTTCATACCCAAGTTGATTATTCTTACTAGAGAGACTTGGGGGTGTTTTCCTCCATCACCCTCCTATGCTGCTGAAATCCTTAACAGAGGAGAGGCTGGGGTCTGGTCTGGAGCCATCCTCCCCACAAGGTGAAGCAGCCCTGCCTCCTCTTCCGCCAGGGAGGAATGAGCAATTGCCTTGGTGCTTGGCGCTGTGTCCCTGTCCTTCCTTTAAGACACAATAGATGATTTGTGGGAGCACTGGGGAGAAAGGTACTGGTGTGCAGAGCAGGTATCTACTGTGCACCTTGGTTTGTCTGGAATGGAGCAAGGGGGTTGAGCCTTGCTTCTGTTTTGTCTGGTATGGACCTGAGCAGGGAGAGAAGT
>JAVHNF010030857.1:1295-13626 GCA_034783455.1 Micropsitta finschii | reverse complement strand
GACAGAAAGCTTTCCTGCTCTGCAAGCCAGATCCCTCACGGAGTCTGTGCATGAGCAGTAAGTGTCAGTCTGGACGCTGAGCTGTCTGAACAGCCCTTGGTAAAGCAGAACAAGGCAACGTTCAGGCTGCTGTGTGGTGGGCAGGGGCTGCTTCCCCTGCCCTGTCTTTGCACCCGGAAAGCGTGTGTTCCTTCAGCTGCGTGTCAAAACTGAAGGTGTGGGGGTGGTCGAAGCACACTGAACTAGGAGTAAACTTGGGAAGGGGAGAAGAGAATTAAACCGTTTAAAAACAACAGAGAAAAACCTTTTAAGGTGAGATATCTTTTCTAGCAGTCAGGAACTGGTTCTTCAACTTTCCCTGCCAGTTACACATGCTGAAGTCAGTATTGTGTTTTCTGTTGTTTTCCTTGAAGAAGTTAGTGCAGAAGCTGCTGTGGTAGCTAAACTGAAGCCTGAACCTAAGGCTTTGAGATGGGCAAGTGTGAAGTAAGCTTGTGTTGTGGGTTGTGGCATAGCAAAGGGGAGGTTGTTTAGTTGCTCTCCCTGACCCTGTGGTGGGTATTGTGTTAGGCCATTACCTGTGACTGCTTGGGCTTCCTGCTATAGGGAGGGAGGTAGGTCACCTCACCACAAAGCTGGTGTTGGCTTTGGATCTACACTTTCCTTCTAATCTGTCAGATGCAGCATGCCTCCAACAGAAGCAGCAACTGCGTTGTATGCTACAACCTGATAGCTATTGTTTGAAAGTTGTGTCAGTAGTAGCGATGATAAATCTAGGTTTGTTGCTGGAGTCTGATTGCGTAGGATGATTACAATCTTACTTTCAAGTCTGGTCTTCCACCTGGCTCAGTACTTCCATCGAAATGCTTGAGAATACATCTCAGTAGGGTGAATCTATTGACCACCTAGTGCTTGTTACTGTTACAGTAAAAGGGGGTCGTTTATTTAGCAGGCTTGTTTTGGTGTGTTCCCCCATCTTCCCGTGGTATGGTTCCATGCTTGTCAGCATGTTTCTCAGCTCCCTGCATTTCTTTACAAACAGCGCAGGTTATAGTGGTAGCTGTGAGAGCTTGTTAATTCCATCAAAACTGTTTAATAAAAACTTCTGATCAAGAAAAAATACAACCCATCAGCATTCAGCTGTTGTATTTTCACCCTTCTGTGATGTGGATTTAATTGTAATTACTGAGTCAGGTTAATAATTCTGTTACAACTTTTGTTTCAGGACATGTCTCAGGAAGGCTATGGAACCAGATCTCAACCCCCTATGGCCCCAGGAAAGCCTAACCATGAAGACTTGAATCTAATCCAGCAAGAAAGACCATCAAGCTTACCAGTAAGAAACTAATGCTTGTTTCAGTGTTTTAAAATTAAAGCAGTTTACGTAGCATTTCATTGCATCTAGGATGAGCAGATGAGAAATACTGAAAGAAGAAATATTGAACAAGGTTGATCAAAACCTGTTTTTAAACATGATGAGAACAGACAGCTTGTGTATGAATGGACCTTGCTTAGGCTTGTTATGGTTCAAAATAGCACTATTTATGCACATGCATGTTTTGTGCTTGTGCACATATGTATTTGCATAGAGGAAATGGTTTGACTTTTTTAGCTCTGGGAATTCTGTACTTGCACAAAACAATCTGTTGAGGAAGAGACTTTTTTCTGTGCCCTTTTCAAGAATTTCAGTAGATTCTGGTTTAGAATACTGCTGCCAGGAGTTACTTGCTCCAAACTCTGGGCATCAGTAATGAGTTTGACATGTTAATTCTGCTACTGTCTATTACTACAGTAATAGTAAGTGTAGAAGTGATACTTGGGCTAGGTCGATCTTTTGGTTAGCAGACTATTTCGGACTGACATTTCTTAGTTTTTCTGAGCTCTGTGCACTGTGCTGTGGGGAAAACAGCACAAATTAATATACTTTGCTACTTACATTTCTGAGTATCCTATTTCACTCTAATGGAGAACGTACTCCTTAGCCATGTGCCCGTGTGCCCTTCATGGTTTAGGGATTTTCTTGTTTGTTGGTAGTAATCTAGCATGAATTTAAACCAACTGGAATATGTTCAGTTTGAGTGGTGAAAACTTTTTATAAACTGTAAGACTGGCTTAGAATAATGTATCATAGTCATACAGAATACTTTCTGCAGTCTATTATGTATGTATTCATCTGCAGCTAGCAGAGATATCTCTGTGAAGAATTTACCTTACTAAGATACTAACAGATCTGGTAGTATGTAATGTAGTTTATCTCTGGCACATACAGTGATTGTCAGTCACTAAAAATAGGGCAGTAAACATCTGCACAGCATTTTAAAGTTACTTCTTTGACATGTAAGAGAGTACATGTGCCACAAGTTCTTTATATGACATTTGAGACATGCATGTTGCAGGAGAAGCTATGGAAACTGGTGTAAGAAGAGATACCCATTTGCTTTGAACCTTGTATTGATTCCACAGTCTTTCAGGAAACCTTTTTTAAAAATACTGATTTCTCTGAACAGGTCTCAAAACTGTATGTTGGTAGTTACCTTAAAAATAGTAGCTGCTGTGGACATTGAACTGTTCTGGCAACAGCTACGTACTTTAAAAAGCAGTGGTATTAAGAGGGATGTTTTACCTCCCCCAGTTTTTCATGAGCAGTGTTCATTAGGGTAGAGAGAAGTGATTTGTCAATTAATGTTCTACTAATTTGCCTGTGGTTTTCTTAAACAGTTGTCCTGCTTTCAATCCATGCTCTGTCCTACCTCCATCATCATGATATCTAAGCAGAGTATTGGGTATTATCTGTGTCTCTGAGTGTTGGTATATTTAGTAGCTCATTATTGTTGTAGGACTGAATAAGCTGGTAGTATTAACAGTGAATGTTAACTATTTTGGCCACACATCTTAAACTCCAAGTTAGTCCAAATGCTGTTATTGAGACATCTCATTACTGGAAACCTTTGATATGTAATCAGAAAGTGCTTCATGTACACAAAACCCCTGCTGTTTGGATATGGAAGGGAATGGGAGGTATTAACCGCTTTGTATTTTGTTTTGGGGTTGAGTGTGTTGTTTGGTTGGTTTTTTGTTCGTTTTTCAAATTGAAAAACAACTGCAGTCCTTCATATGTGGCAATAAGACTTTTTTTTTGATAGTGTGATCAGACTTGCCATCATCTTACATCCAAGGAAATGTCTTAGAAATTAGAAGCAATCCATATATTCAAAGTATGGTGAAACAAGGTAGATGCTTTAATACAGCTCTGAGGTATGGATGGCTTGACCGTATGAAAATGGTGGTTTTTTTCTCTGGAGCAAGAGAATTCAGATTTGAACTGCTGCAAAAACCTGTGATCATTATCCCTTGTTTAGTATTCCTAATTATAGTGTCATTTTGGGATACTAAATATGGCTTCTTAAGTTTGTTTTCAAGGTAATGCTTTTCTTCAGGCTAGTAGTCAGTAAGTCGTCTTTGTACAGTGAACCTTGAAATGATAGTGGTGTTATGCTTTTAATAAAATCTAGTTATGTTTTGTTTCATGGTATTCTGGTATTTATACAATATGCCTGTTATCTTTTTATTTCTTAAGGGCATTGTGTAAAATCACAGCAGCTACATAGCAAGCTTAAATGAGTGTCTAAAAACAACAAAAGAGATGTAATACTAAATGGTGAATGGTGTTCTCTGATGTGGCTTTGAAAAGAGTTTTCCTTTGATGGATTTGAAGAAGAGCTGGCCACTTTCTGCAGCACTGAATGCTGGCTTGTGTCATCCTTTGGGGGACTTTTTTCAGCAGGTTTGTGTCACAGTAAGTGCAGCTGAACAGCTCAATAGTTGTTCCGTTTCCTTCACACATTGTATATAGAAGTCCTGGCATGAATGTTCCCATAAAGTTCAAAGCGGACAAATTTGTAATGTGGGTTGGTAACAAATGGCTACAAACAAAATATGGCTTTATTAGCTACTTCTAATGGCCTGTCAGATTCTATACAATGCTTGCTTTCCTTCTCCTAACTGCTCTGATATCTGGAGGGTTTGACCTGTGGGTCCCCGACCATGTGGAGTCACTGAGAGCCCAAATGAAAAGTTGCACAGAATAGTGCTCCGAGCACTTTTGTTGGGGTCACAATTAGAAGGAAATCTCAAGCTTTTGAGAAAACATGGGAGTTAGGTACTCTGTGAGGAAAGGAAGTCATAAACAGAAACTGTTCCCTATTAGAGTGGAGGAATAAAGGGGGGAGAGGCCTGAATGAAATTATCTGGAGAACAGCTACTACAGAATATATTTATTGTGACTTGAGGGATACTAGCAAAATACACATCTCTGCTATTGTGAGAAAGCTAGAGCACTCTTACAGAAAAAAGTTTCCAAATGATATATCTGCAGATTTGTTGTTGCAGTAAAGGCGCTTGTGTCAGCAGTAGGCTGTGTGTCTGTGAAGACTAATCCTTTATTTTGTCTTTAATGAATAATTTTGTAAATGCTGGATTTTTGTTCACGTTGGATTGCATTGATAGAATGACGAGCAGAAAACATAATTTAATTTTTTTTTCTGGCATGAGTGTGAAAGTCATTTTAGATAGGCAGTGGTGGTTTTGCTGTTACTTTCTTTTAACAAGGTATTTTTTTTGTCCAGGATCAGGTGTGCTTGTTGTCAGATGGCCTACCTGAGGTGGCCATGCTTTTGAAACACAGGTTTCTGCTAATTGTTTTGTGTTGCAACCTACAGGTAAAGTTCTGTGGCTGCCTGAGCTGTTGTAAGCTAGGGCAGTTGCAGTCCTGCCGTGTGCCCCACGGCATGCCTGCTGTGCCCTCCCACATCCTCCATTGTCATTCCTGGGATCAGCCAGTGCATTTGACTCGGGGAGCTGAACCAGTTGAGAAATAGCCACTCTATTTCTGGGTTAGTTTTTGACTGAATCGTTGTATAACTGCGTGGGTGCCACTGGTACCTTAGACAAGGAGATGGGAATCAGAATCTGTGAAGGGAAAGGAGACAGTGGGGACTGCAGCAGCTTTGATTTTAGCCACATTCTGAAAGACTGTATGATCTTCCTGGAAGGGTTTAAGATGCTGTCATCCTGTCAACTGAGACACGATGGCATAGCAGATCCCAGTGTTCACAGTTGGGCCCTGCAGCAGTCACAAAGCCACAAACAGACACAAGATACTTCACTTCTTTTTGTAAGGTAAGTTTTCTGCCAGTTTACATCCCCGAGCTGTTTAATTCAGTCAGTGAGTGCAAGCCCACTGGGGAGTTGGGCTTGTGGCAGGCCTCAGCTGCATCAGCGTAAACTGTAGGGATATTGTGGCCTTAGTCTTACAGCTTAGGCTCATCTTTTGTTTACTGGAGGTCATGCAGTATTGAAGGGGGAAGGTGGTTTCTGGAGGTTGAGGAAATCGGTGCTTTACCTGGTCACTCAGAATTCTGAGTTCGTGGATTAATTCTGTGATATCACTTATTCACTGGGTCATCTCAGGAAGACAGAGCAGGTTCTATGGAAAACGAAATAGTAGCCAACAGTGGACATAGAATGCCACTTGTATCTTGTGCTGTGCCGTGACTTGAGAAGTTTGATTGTGGTTCTGAAATGTCTGTAGTTGTATGAACTTCAATGTAAGGTAGGTCTCAAATACTGCATATTGTTGCTTGCACAGAGAAACTTTTTAAGTTGCCAGTTGCCTTGTTTCATTATGCTTAGTCCTGTGGAAAACAGTACATCTGCAATCCCTTCCTGATTTTATTAACTGCTTCACAGTTCTGTTTTACCTCATTTTAATGAGCCTCTAAAGGATGTTTCGAGTGCTTCACACTCATTCCTCTGGTTGACACACCTTTTTCATTGTAGAAAGAGGGTACTAAATAAGATTTCAGAGGATCTCTGTTGAGAACTACTAGTGAACTAAATGCAAGATTAGGTATACTTGTCTCACAGAACAACATCCTTTCAGATGCATCTTCATAGGTGCAGGCTGTAAGGAAAATACATAGGATGATTGGGAATCCACATTTTCTGTTTTACTTCTAAAACATGAATTAGCTTGGAAAGTCATCTTGAGCAACAGCACTCCCTGAACAAATGCCTTTAATGGCTGAAGTCTTAATAGAGCAGGAAAACAGCTTCCAGCAGTACTTGAGAAACTGTGGTTGACAGTTAACAGGAGATACCTCTTTTCTTAGCAGTTAAACTGCTGGGACAAGGGACTCTGGTGACATTTATACAGAGCTTAGTCCAGTAAGCCCTAATCATGATCAGGGTTGTGGTCAGTACCAGAGTGTAAATATTAATCACCACTGTCACCCTTCTGGTAAGGACGAATCAGGTAAGAAAAAAAACTCCAAAAAGCTTGATCTAAATTTAAGTGATGTTTTAAAATCCAGAATATTATTTCTGATTTGATGGGGGAAAAAAAAATAAATCCTTGGTAACTCTTGGGAGGCAAATGCAGTTGCCAGTTGACAGATGCATGTGTAGTACATGATGGCAATTCTGTCCTGTAGTTATTTGCTTCTATTCATGTCTTTGTTGAAAATAACTGGGAGTATGTTAAACCATGAACAAGAAGGAAATATGAGTATGTAATACTTGTGAACTAAATTTTCCATCATTTTTACATCAAGTAGGATAAAACTGGTGTGCCTCTTTCCCACTTTCTTTTTTCTCAGTGTTGTAAAATAACTGAATGATCTTGTTTTCCTTTGTTTGGGTCAAGAAATTTTAGCTGAAAATTGTTACTCTGTGAAAGAAGATTATTGACTCAACAAGCCTTCAATTTTCAGTGAATAACACTCCCACCATCTAGCTTCAGGAACATGTGGTGCATGCATTCTATTTTAAAGTACAGACTGTAATTTAAAACTGAGGCAGTTTGATGCCCCACTGAACTTTGTTTAAGCCTGGAATAAAAGGAAAAAAGCTTCAAGTTGCAAAGAAGTGACTAAGCTTTCTCAAAGGCTTTTCTTAGCCATTATGCACAGAATTGGAAGAAGTTGCTATTTTTTCCAAGTAATTTTAATTCTAGAACAAATGCATTGGCTACTTTGGGGTTGGGGGTTTGGTGGTTGTTTTGGGGTTTTTTGGGGGTTTTTTGGTTGTTTGTTTTTTTTTTTTTTTTCCTTTATTGTCATTCTATGTAATACGCCTGTAGCTAGAACAAGTTTCATGCAATACATACATAAAGTGGTATCAAGTGTATGTATTTCAGTTTGTTTCTGAGGTGCAGAACATGCTCCGTTGTTGGTGCCAGTGGACATACAGATTGTGTGTGTGGGCTCCTGTTTGTGTCTTGGTGTCCCTGAGAATAGTGGGTCAAATCCAGTGTGAGTCACTGCAGCGCCACTGACATCAATGATGTTATCGGGAGGATGCACTTACACTTTGTGTGTTGTTGAAAATCTCAGCCTGCATGCTCATGCATGTTTTACATCTGGCTTTAGTGAAGCCAGGATTTCATGTGGTGATCAAACTTGATTCATTGTCTGAGAGTCAACTTGTACATTCAGTTTAAGTCCTGTTTCTGAAGAAAAGCATAGTTGAAGTAATGCAGAGCAGCCATGGGCATATGTTGTCCATGTAGTATTAAACTGAAACATTGAAACCAAAACTGTTGATTCTTCAATTAATTATTCTTGTTATTAAAATAAAAATGTGTAATGTGAAGAGAAGGTCCTATTGTTATTCATTTCTGTTTTGTGCTTTACAGGATTACTTGGTTTTGCTTGATAGATTGATCACATTTATTTCAAAAACAGTGCTAGGTGATTATTCAAGTATAAACACTAATTTCACTAAGTACTATAAAAAAGATGTTTGGCTATTCCATTACCTTATGTTTTCAAAATGCTTTACAATAGCCCTGTGATAGCCAGATTACTAATATAGGATCTAAGAAAATTTACAAATGAAAAAAGGAATAGGTAGGCTGGCCTGTACATGAAACTTACATGGAAAACATGCTAAGGGATTATAGATCCCAGTAGTGGTTAAAGTTGCAAAAACTTGTATTTAAATGGGCCGATGTTGTCCTAAGTGGAATATTAAAGTATTAGTAGTTTTTTTTTCCTTTTGAAGCCACGAGGAGTTGCACTAGCATACTTTATACCTTCAAATACCAGGACAGTATTGATGTTGATTCAAGAATTAAAGAAACTAGATTTAATTTGGGTGGTTGAAGAATTTTTATTCCACCCCCATTTCCCCCCCCTCCCCGCCCCAAGGCTCTGCCTCCATAGGTGGGGCAACTAACCCGCGCTTGTGATAGCCCCTGAACCGCTGAAGCTTGCAGCCTGAAGTGAGGGGCAAGCTGAAAGCCCCCAAGGTTACTTTAATATGCAAGGCCATAAACTGTGGTGGCATGGGTGCCTCTGCATGCATGGCTCAGATGTACCTACTGCAGGGGCAGTAACTGCACTAGCTGTCCCTTCAGTCAGCCTAAATTTCCAAGTCAATGCTTTTCAGTTCTGCATTTCGGAATCTTAACTAGAATGGTCGAGGTTTTGATTTGGAGATTAATCTTTAATTTTTGAACATTTTACAGAATGTGTGTGGATGGATATAGTGTGTATAAAAGAATGCTTATCTTACCTGCTTGGTTATCTGTAAATTTTGAGTTGATGGCTTACTATAAATTCCAAAGCTTAGTATATTTGCTGGTGCCTGTCTTTGTTCATGCCTGTGTGAAAATTTGGATTACGACGCAGAAAGTAAGACGACAGAATATTACTCGAATACCATTTCAGGAAGCACCTGAGACACTGTAAATGGTTTTGTTTTTTTTTTTTTTTTCTTTTATTTTTACCCCAAGTATTCCTGTAAAATAGTATTTTTTTTTCCAGAATAACTCCCTGTGCTCATCAGCCGTTGTGAAGTGTGACCTCAGCTTCATAACCTTGACTGAACACAGTAACTCATTCCAACCAGCAACATCTGAAGCCTAGCATTAGATAGCTTTTCTGTATCTTCATCCATTCCTGTCTGTTGAGAACATGTTGGCTTCTCATGTTATTGTTCCATCTTTCATATTAAAAAAAAACCCAAACTTACCAGTCTTTGATGTGAAGGTCACTTGGAGTGGTCCTGGTCAGCTCCCTATTTCTGTGTAAGCAGATGTTCATGCAGTCACAGTCAATAGTGTGAAGATTAGGCCAGATTTCACAGTGCTTTGTGTGATTGTTTATGGTGTATCCATAATTGCTTGGGATTTTAGGTACCAATGTAGTGCAAATGGGAAGCGTTTGTAATGTATTGTTTGTTTTGTAGTACTACATATGAATCCCAACAAAGTCAGTCTTGTGTGAGGCTATTCATGTTTTGCTTTACTTTTTTGAGGTTTGAAACAGGTTTTTAAATTCCTCTCAAATGTGTTTTCTTGAAATCAAATGTCTTGTAATGCTCAAGCCTCTGAAACCTTCCTTCCTTTGCTAGAGCCATACATCTTAGATTCACTATGAAGTCTTCTCTTGAAGACAGTGATTCATGGTGGCTTTTTATAGAATCTGTGCTATATTGTGCTGTATGTGAGAAGTGCTTCTGAAGTGTGTTGCATGTAAATAGGCTTCCATTATCAATTTACCTTTAAAAATCTACCTGCACACGCACTAAATGAGAGGGGTTTCTGCATTTGTCTTTGGAAGGCACTGTACTTCTAGTTCACTGCATCACTTTTCCTTAACATCATGCAGATTATTCTGTGCCATTTCCCACACAATTCCACACATAGTTCTGCTCTCACAGGAGTTTATAAAGAGGGTCCTGTTTGAATCAGCAATGTAATTGCAGAAGCATCATGGTGTGTTGAAATTAAGCTAGAAAAGTTGATAACATCAGGAAAAAGGGTGCTTTCCGTTTCCAGTGTTAGGCTTTTGATCTCTTTCCTTCCATGTAAACAATTGCAGATGACCCTTTTAATCATCTCAACCTAGAAATGAGACTTATTGTGTTACATTAGAATTAGGACCTGAGTTTTGATGCATATTTGAATAATTGCATTAGTATAAGGAAATACACCATTCTGGGTCATTTACTTCACATCATAGTTAAGTGGCATGAATTTATAACTGAATGTGTGGTGTTGGTGTTGGATTTGGGTTTGTTGTTTCTTTCCCCTTCAAGGCAGAATTTCACTTAATAGTTTGAAGTTGCCATTTTGGGAAGTAATATAAAGATAAGCACGCATGAGAGTTTGTATGCTTGCATGTAGTAATACATTATGCATCAGTAAGCTTTAGTAAGGTTTGCTGAATATACAGTAGTGGACCTAGTTAAGAGAACAAAGCTTGTTTTCATGCCATAGCATAAGGTGTAGACTCCCATGTATATTTATAGTGTCACAGATGATGAATTTTGCCAGTGCATTCTGCACAGAAGGTTATGAAAGAGATACAAAACATTATTATTTTTGTTTCTTAAACTGCAGAATATACAACTGCCAGTGCTTGTTTCTGAAAAACATGGAAATAAAGGAACCTGAAGTGATTTGAGATTTTTAGACTTCCTTGTTAAAAATCAAGTAAGTTATCAAACTTGTATAGGTAGATAAAATGATGTATGGATTAAGTACATACATTGGCCCTAGTGATCTGATTTGTTATGGCATGGGATTAAAACTTAATGCAGATGGTTACCTTTCCATTTTAGGCTTTTACAGTGAACTGAAAGCCTTGCCAGTTTTTTTGTATGATGCTACAGTGGAGATGAAAGAAAAACTCCAGATTATCCCTTATTCAATTTACAGACCATGTCAAGATTTTAATAATAGGGCTTAATGAAAGCTTCATAAAACTGTTATTTTTTTTCCATCCTGTTTATTGTATCATTAGACACCTACGTGAAAGTAGGAAAAAGATAAAGTTGTTCAGTACAATTTTCCACTCAGTTCTCCAGGATTTATTGAAACAAGGCTGTAGAATTTAAAAAGCTATTTGGTGGTGGTTTTGTTTGTTTGTTTTGTTTGTTTGTTTGTTGTGGATTTGGGTTTTTTGGGTTTTTGTGTGTGGTGGTGTTTTTTGGTTTTTTGGGTTGGTTTTTTGGGTTGTTTTTTTTTTTTTTAGCATCTCATGGTTGTGGCTTTATTTGGATTCTCTTGTAGTCCATTTTCTCTCCCATCTTCATTGCTTTGTTTTGTTTGTGCCTTTAAAGAAGACTTGGGAAGACCGCATATACACACATACCCACTGGTGTTTTTAAATGACTGCTCATTCTTCCTGCATGGCTCGTTAGACATTTTGCCCCATTGGAAATCGCAGTAACAGTCTTTTTGATCCTATTCTGATGGATAACAAAGTATAGGAATTTTTTAGGCTCTGAAAGTCTTTGGCTGCTTCTGGCCAGAGGGTTATTCCAGTGCTTAGACCACAGCTCGGTGTGCGGGGGGCCGTTTGAGCAACCTACAGAGTTGTCTTTCTCCTCTACAAAGAAACAGAGCTCAGATATCAGATCCTATGAAACACTGAGAAATGCACCCATACACATACTCACATATAAATATTTTAGCTCTTTAATTTTTGCTGGTTAGAACTAGTGATTTCTAGTGCCTGCTTATTAATGCTTGTATTCAGAATAGTACAGGTCAGATTGAAGTCAATCCTGTAAATCCTTTACCTTAGTTTTGCCAGGAAAACAAACTTTCCCCTCCTGTATAATAATTCTGATCATTGATCTCCATTTCCATGGGTATGTGATCAGAGGGCTATAGTCTGCTAGCCACACAGGCCAAGAACTGTCTTTTGTCACTTGCAGTGTGCAATGAAACTACAGATTTGAAGAGTAATTAAAGGACTTACAGACTGACATGTTTTTCCTCTACCACCCACATCCATTAAAAATGTAACTTGGAAACAAAACACGTGATCAGCTAAGCAAAGGGATTTTTTTTTTTAAAAAAAGAAAATATAAAAAAATCTTTGTTTAAAAGAAAACAACGACAAAAAAAAAAAAACACTCTTCTTTAATCTTCAGTGTTTAAAATTACTACTTTTCCAGCAATCCAAGATGCTCTGTGTACCCTTCCATGTATATTTGTATTTCACACAGACTCCTGATTCCTGCATGCTCAGTTTAGATGACATGGACTCAGTTTCATCAAAACCTGAATTTGTAGCCCACAGAACAAATACATTCGTAATTAAACAAGTGCAGATTGGGCAGCTAATGCTCCTCCAAGGTCAGTCTAAGGTTATCGATTCAGGGTCTCACAAGATTTGGCTCATGCTTGTGAGCCGTAGGTACCTCCCAGTCTTACCAGGGTGACTGACAAAACCTGACAGCAAGTGCTGGCCTGCATTGCGCCTTGGGCCGGGAGAGCATAGTTCAGGGACATGGTGTGGTGGTGTGTGCTGCTCGC
>JAVHNF010030853.1:0-18005 GCA_034783455.1 Micropsitta finschii | reverse complement strand
GTCAAGTGACATTTAATTATTTGCTAGGGTATGGGTGTAGCTCCACTTTCTTCAGTTATGCTCTAATTTCAAACAGCCACTTCCTTCAGGTTCTTGCAAATTATGGATCAAGGATTAATGTTAGTTATTTTTACTGGTAATGGTGCATGTACTGGAAGCCCATTTTGATGTGTAAACTCTTGGCAGTGTAGCTTACTTGTGGGGTGAGAAATGACACTAAGGAAATAGGTGATTTATCATGGAATTGTAGAATCACAGAATGGTTTGGGTTGGAAGGGACCTTAAAGCTCATCCAGTTTCAACCCCCTGCCATGAGGCACCTTCCACTAGGCCAGGTTGCTCCAAGCCCCGTCCTACTTGACCTTGAATACTGCCACAAATGGGGCAGCCACAGCTTCTCTGGGCAACCTGTGCCAGTGTGTCACCACCCTCAGTAAAGAACTCCTTCCTAATTTCTGATCTAAATCTATCCTCTTTCAGTTTAATTTAGCATGTAAGCAGAGAATCATGCTTAATTCTTGGATTGCAGTTTTAAAAGAATTACCTAGAAACCTGAAAGAATGTACTCGTTGTTTAACATAACAAATAGATGTTTATTTTATTCCTTTTTATTTGTTAATGCTTTTGTTTTATAGTTGCTTAAGTATTTAACAGCATTTGTAGTACTGGTTTAACTGTGCTTAGAGATCAGGTGAAACGATGTTATGCTACACAGACAAGATATGATTCACATTATACAAAGTTCAGCTTTAGTGAAGACTGTAGGTGTTAGAAGAAATATAAATGCACACTAATGCTTCTGGTGTTTCAAAGTTCACATGTACATTTAAAATAAATTTGAGTACAACATACCATTTTTCAGCATCTCTTACAAAGGCCTACATTCATGTTGATCCACACTTAATTTAAGTCACTCTGGCAGCTGTGCTCTTAGGAGAGGAGGGTATGAAATAAACTGTTAACCTTTGAAAGCCAGAACACAAACAAATAATGTTTAACTCGTGGACATTTGTGGATATTTCAAACAATGGTGTTAATTTTGGTTGCCTTTTTGAAGTAGACCCACTCTTTTTGTTCTTGTTTCGGAAACTGAGCATATTGTTCGGAATTTTTCTGCAGCTGTGAAGAACAAAGTGTCATGCAGTAGTTCGGTAAGATGACATCATGAGATGATTCTGACTAATCTGCTTGCGTTTGCCCCTGTGGAAGTGTGATCACTGGCATGTATTTGTTTCCATTTGGTTTAAATCAAGTAAGCATTGATGGAATTGCTTTCTATGGCTATTGGCTTGATCCCATTGTTCTGGGCTATGGTTATGTTGACCTCAAAAGCATTCAATTTGATCTCTGTTCCAGTTCGTTCTCCTAAAAGGTGCTTCAGGTAGATCCTATTGTCTTTAGACAGCAGAGCATTCCTATAAGGCCACATTGGGCTGTCAGTGGGTAATTTGGGGGATGTTTGAATGGTGATACACTAGTTGTTTAAAATTCTGGTATGACAGAAGGCCAGTAATGGCACACTCCCCATATCCTTGTCTTATAGAGTACTAGAGAACACAGATCAAAATATATCTAAACTCTTGGTCCAGACTCTCTTGAGATCATCTTGTATTGCTTTACAGTGTTGGCTTGCATGTACTTGCATAGGGTTTAGGTAGCAGGTACGATGAGCAGCCTGAACACTGGCATTAATGCCATTCTGGCAGGTGAGTGAGGAGCTAATTTTTGCTAAATACATATGGGCCATAAGATATGCTCACACTTACTGGAAACTCTTTGTTTTTGCTATGTGTTTTTGGTCTGTAGTCAGTCCAGACAAAATATTTGGCCTACCAGGATATGTGAATCATTGTTGTTTGTAAGGCTTCATTTATCATCTGTGTTCTGAAAACGGTTTGTGTGAGGGAAACACTGAATGCACTCAAATTTTATTGTTAATGTGCGTTTTTACAGCTGTTAAAAAAAAAAAAATTGGTAAGATCAAAATATTATTGAATTGTTTTAGCCTATTGGAAACACAGGAAATATAGAGGGTGGGAAACTCCCAAGTGATTTGTCATTCTTCATCACCTGTAGGTGAGCAATGGCATGTAGACTTAAAAAAGCCCAGAAAAAACAAATCTTAGCAACTGGTTATTTCTGGGAAGAAAAAGAGTTCCTTCGTCCTTTATGCATTGCTAATACACTTTGAGAAGAAAAACTGCTTTAAAATTACTTTTATCAATGAAAAAATAAAATGTACAGCACAGAATTGGTTTTAAGGATTGAGTGAACAGATTGATTTGTGATTTTTTGGGGTTTTTTTTTTGGTTGTCTTTAATTTTTTCTTTGTAATCTGCTTTTAAATGGTACTGAGGACATATGCATGTGAATGCAGGTGAGGAGGGCACTGTCCGAAATTCTGTATGGACTTTCACTGTGCTTCTTATCACATGAGGGAATACAGCAGTTGCTACGCAGTTGAGGGGGAAATAATGTGCTTGTAGACAGTTGAGATGATCTTCCAGTCACAGAAGTCTGTAAGTTTTGAACAAATTTTACATGAAGTGTGACATGAGGAAGTTTGATGATGGTGACGTCTGCTGGAGTGTGAGCGTGTACGTGTTCCAGTTCTTCTTGCTAAAGTGTGGCTCTGTAAATGCTTAGAGGCAGGAAGCACTATAGAAAAACGGATATTCTAAATGACAATAACAAGTGAAAAAGGTCAGAAGAAGAGGAGCTGAGAGATGCTAAACATTGTCTTTCAGAAAGCACATGTGCAGTGTGCAGAGGAAACATCTTGTGAAGGTAGTGGAGAGGTAACTAAAGGGCTTGGGAGTTGAGGCAGCTTCTTATTACAGAGCATTGAAAAGTAGATCAGGAGGAAGTGAATTTCAGTGCACATATCTTGCATGTTGAGTTGTGCTGAATTATATTGACAGATTGGAGTTTAAGTGTGGGTAGTTTGATCAAGCTACAAACAGGATTTTGCAGTGATATGGAAATGCAAATGAACTTGATTTAAGGGTAGTATCAGGCATTTGGAGAAAAGAGTTAGGCGAATGACTCCGTATTTACAGACTTCAGACTTGGAGAGGAAGGTTTTAATATGGTGCAGGTGAGGAGATGTGTCTGAAGGTCCTGCTTTCGAAACAAGGAAGTGAACGACAGAAAGGATTTCTCTGTCTACTGCCTGAACTATGCTGTAGTCCATAAGCACTGTGCTGAAAATTTCAAATGAGCTGCCTTGGTGACGTATTGCAAGACTATCTTGAACTTGCAGAGATGCTAGTTTTAAACATAGTTGCAAATACTCTTCAAAAGCAATTTTAAATTTTTGGAGGTCATAATTCCCTAGCTCTGGAGTGACAGTGTGTCCACTGTAAAACAGCATTAAGCTACACTGATATTGTAGTTCAGCAGGAAATGTGGATCTTTCAAATAAGTTTTGGATCAAATATGTATTTCTTTTGATTCCAAGCAAGTGCTTTTTACTAAAGATTAATGGGGTTTTTTGATGTCATGGAAATATTTCTCTTATTGGTCAACTAACCATCCTGGAAATGCTTTTAGAAGTGATGATCGTTTTGTTTAAGTATGTGTCAATACCAACTTCAACATCTTACACTTTGCTGTTTCTGTGGAGTGGCTTTCTGGTATCGACAATAACAAACTACGCTACATCTAAGCTGAAAGTAGACTTAAAACTTTGTTAACCTTTGCCTTGAAAATTTCAGAAAGCACATTACCTACTGTATAAAGAATGTTATTTATGAAGGGTTCTTCTGTTTATTGTAAAGCAAGATGCATTTTGTAGAGCATGCTTATTTTGCCTTCTGGTTTGTTTGCTCGAAGAAGGGAATTTTTTTTTCCCCTGTTGTATTTTTTACGCAGATGTGCATTTTATTTCTTGCTTAATTTTACTGTAATCCTTCATGTGCACATTTGATGACAAAGAAGTAGCAGAACATCCTTTAAAAAGCATTTGGACACTTTTCTGTGTACCAAATCGTCACTTTGAACTCTGGGGGAAAAATGAGTATAATGAAACAGCTGAGATCCAAATATGTCAGAATTGAGCTTGACAGTAAACATTCTCCACTTTCAGCTGCTCTGTGCAAAATAGCCTTTTGGAACATGAAATGTGTAATTACTAGATGGGAGAAGATGCAAAGGACTTCTTATTTGATGTAAACACTGTCATACTGTTCCATGTTCTATTTTACTGCAGTGCTGATAAGTACTTACTTACACTTTGTATTTTTCAGTAAGAAGACATAAATAACTTTAAAACCCCCCAACACATAATGTTCCAGATTATCTCAAGGATAAAATTGATTTCTTTTTTCAGGGCAGTCGTTCCATATTTATGTGGGAAAATATGTGTATTTTTTTAAAAACCAGAATAGTTTTAAAATAAAGCCTTTGCCTTTTCAGTCACTAACCAGACATGAAGTTGAAATCATCAAGTTCACGGGAGAAAATACTGCTCTCTCACAACAGAACTTGTCATTCTGATAGGGAGAGGTCTGTAGCGCTGGTCAGCATAGCCCAAGGCAAATCCTACCCTGTCAATGGGATGGTACTATGACACAACTGAAGGAAGCTGACTTGGAGGATTTGTCTGCATAGGGTCTCCAGTGTGGGAGTTGCCATGTGGGGGATACAGAAGGTATAAGTAAGGGAGTTGTATCCTTAATTAAAAATGCTCTTTTTCAGAAAGAGAATACCTGTGTAACAGTACCATAGGTAATAATTCTTTAAGAAACGTTTCCCCTGCTGGATAGTGCTGAAATGATAATCCGTATTAAGTGTCTTTGTCTTAGTAGCTAGTACAGTACAGTCAACAAATTTAGTTTTGGCTAAAGATCTACAGTTTAAAAGGTCAGTGGAAAAAAATAAAGCCAACCCCAAAACCAAAATGCTTTCCAATAAAGCCAGCTATTCTTTTTAGCTTTTTTCCCTTGGTCTTGTTCCCCGTGCCAGCAGACTTCAATCTTTTTGTGAGTGTACCTTACTTAACTTCTTTTGCTTGAAGTTGTGAAATCTAACTTCAGTTTTCAAATAGCAAGCAAATGATTTTGTATATGGATTGTCACTGCTTCTCACATAGACATGGTGTCTAGATTGTACAGGTTCTGAGAATTTCCTCATATTTCATGCTTTACAGTGATTGAGTTTAACCTGAGCTCACAATTCTGAAGATGCTTAAAGAGAGCTACCGCAATTTTCGATATCCAGTTGTTGGACATTCTTTGTGAGTAGCCTGAGGATACAGTAGTTACTCTTTCCAAATACATTAGTTAAGGAGAGTTAACGTAACAGATAACACAGTTACTTATTTGCTGCTAGCTTACAGTTCTAAAGGTGTCTTCCCTACAGTCAGACAATGTACCTGAGAAGATGTAAACTTACCTATCTGTTTTATTGTGGACCTTCCGGATACTTAATGCAGTTGTTGGGTTGAGCTTTGCTGTCTGTTGCCTCATAACTTTTCCTCTGAGTGGGATAGTAGCAGTGTCTTCAGATAGTGTCTGTGTGGTCTCCACTGACAGAAGAGTATGCTACATGCACCAGTGTATTTGAATGCCATTGCAGCAGTTGCTTTCCTAGCTTTATGCTTCTAGGGGATTTTTAGCCTAGTGCAGATGCACAAATGTAGACATCCCTGTGTACAATCCAAGTTTGTCATACATTGATAGACAGAATTGTAGCTTCCTCATCTGTTTGCTTCAGACTAAGGCAGTGTGCTTCTCAAGTTTTTCAGCAGCTGTAGACTTGTACCTCTGTAATGAACAATGTTTTCCTGAACTGTTTTATCAGATGGTTTACCATGTAGTCCAAGAAAATTACCTCATTTAGAAGAAGAAAGCTCTGAGGGGAAACTGAGGTGCTGTGCCCATAGCTCTGCATTCATGAGTTCACCAGTCATGTTGACTCCCTCTTCAAGCCTCTTTGTGTGGTATTAAGAATAAATAATCCATGTATCTCTCCCAAGAGATAAACTTTCCAGAAAGACCTGAAAAATCTTGAATAAAATTGAATCAGTTTATAGTCTACCTATAAACATGCAGCTCTGAGGTAGCAGATGTATGTGGAATGTATATGGAATGGCAAAAAGCATGTGTAGAATTGCCAGGTCTACATTGCAAGTGTGTTGCTGTAGATGAGGGTACTGGGGAGCACACAGAGCTTGCTGTGACTCCTCAGAGTTGCTCTGGTGGGCTCTGTTCTACTATCATCTGATCTTCAAAGGAAGATGGTGTGAAGCTGGGCATTTATGCTGCCAAAATACAGATCATATAATTATGGGCTTATGCTAGGTTTCTTTTATTTCTGTCTGTAGGGCTGCCTTATTAGATCTTGCAACACTGAGCTGATATTCTGGCCTAGCGGGGAATATAAGAGGAATGGCTTTGGCTTCTTCACTTTAAATTGAAGGCCATAATTAACTTTGCTTAAAAATTGTCTGTTTGGTTATGTTCTGGTTTGAGTGATGAAGGAGTTGCTGAGTTGCCTTTTTTTATTCATGTATTCGGATTGACAGGAGAATTGGGGTCTGGTACAATTAGTAAAGTAAGATTTCTTGTCAGATAATCTTGTTGTTGTTTATTTATTTTTTGCCCAGAAGGAAAAAAGTTAAAATCTAATTGTCTTTTAAATTAAGAGTAGGTATTCTGTTAAGTTCATAACTTCCTTTTCAGTTTTATGTAGCAATTCTTGTACCTGCATCAGAAAATTGGATTTTTGCCATTTATAACAAGATTTGTTGTTTCCAAGTCAATGGCTAAAAATTCTCATTTTCTGTTAAGGCAAAGCCTTGGTGTTTTTATTTTCTTATTTTTACTTTATATTTAATTTTGAAAGTAGTTTTTTACCTGTGAGTACTCAAACTTCAGAACTTTCAATCTCCAGTAAATTCTTTTCTTGTCTGTTTTCCTGTTGACAGTAACACTTAAGAATGAGGCTAAGTAAATGATGACAGGTACAGATATAGTTTAGGGTAATAGAATGGTGTGTGCAAACCCCATAAATTTCTATTCTGTAAATATATTTATAGAAAATTCCTGTTGAAAAAATTTAATGTTTTGAAAATTGGAAAAAAAAATTCTATTAAAAATTTGTATTGAAACATGTAGTTATTAAATATTTTAAGTTCTTCGAGGCCTAGTGTGGGGTGTGCGTACATCACTTGAAAGTCATGGTAATACCAAACAATATTGGAAATTTGTATTAAAATTTGAAAGTGCTTTCACTGTGTAACTGGACACAGAATACACTCTAAAGCCAGATCCTCGTTCAACTGGACACAGAATACAGTCTAAAGCCAGATCCTCGTTCATGGTTGCTGAGTCAGCCATGTAGTATCTGTTGAAATTTCTGGAAAAAAACCTTCTGTTGGAAGACTTGAGGTTCTTACCAGTTGATAATAAATCATTTCTAGATGACAGTTTTGCTGAACCAAGAATGGCAACAGTTTACAAGAAAGTCTGCATCTTCTTGCTCTGCAGCTCTTCTCAATGATTGTCAAAGTATTTTTATTCTTCTTAGAAAGCATTAAGTAACTTGCTTCAACTGCCACTTGAACAAGAATCAATGCCAAAAGCCCTGAGAAGTTACGTAAAAACAAGAGACCTGGAGAGGAAACAAATAAACAAACATTGCTACAAAACCCCCTAGATGATGACCACCAAACCCCATAAACTAAAAAACAAAACCAAAAACCAACTCAGAAATCACCTATTTAGTTGTTCTTACATATTTTCTGTACAAGTCTGGGGCCTTCACATCCACAAGTCTTATCTGTCATTTAAGTAATGGATGGCAGAAGGTTTTATTGTGTGTGTGGTAATGCAGTGAAAGCATGAGGATGAAAAGGTAAGACCTACTTTTGCCACAGAAGAGATTTTTTTTTTACCTCTGCATCATGAAGACAGTTCTGCTAAGTTATGTCACCCTCTATACAGTTGAGATACAGTTTGGTGATAGGGCAGTGATACGTGGAGTATTGACTCCTGTTGCACTTCTGTAAACTTGTGCTCTTAACTGAAGCGTAATAAAACTGTGCTATGCTTGGTTTTGTATACTATGCATGTAAATTAAAATACTCGTGGATTTCCAGTTTCCAGGTAAATTAATATAAATTAGGATTGTGTTGTGCGTAAGTAGAACATAACCTAAAATCTGGCTGGAGTATATGGAAAACTACTTAAGTTTAAAGACAAACGACTTTTTTAAAAGTTGCATCTTAAAATATTTATGATGCGATACTGTGTTTTTATCATTTTCATCATAATTGATTCAGTGTGTAGAGGGTCACCTTGCTGCCTATCCAGAGTACCTTAATGATTTAAAGAAAAACCTTTAAAAGTCATTGGTGGATTTTCTTCCTCTTAAATTTCTTTCACAGCTCATCAGAAAATAAGAAAGAAATGAGGACTTTTCTGTTGCAGCGTGATAACAGTTACTGTTGTCATCATGACTGCAAGAAATTTCAAGATGAGTACTGAAATGAGTTGCATAAAATTGAGACTGGGGTAACTGAGAAGCAAAAAGAACTGAAAATAGATGTATGTTGGTAGTGTGCTGCGTCGAAGGTATGTGAGCTGAGCAAGAAGTTACCTTAATAACAGTTGATACTAAGTAGATGATGTACCTTTAGTAACGTGGCATGGTCTGTAGGAATGGTAATATGCATCAGACTGGTAGCTTTTTCTGTTTTACTAGCACTGATGCTCCTCAGACTTTGCGCATTCTGACAGAGAGGTTTTGGTTTTCCTCTTAAATCTCCATCGAGACTTTCTGAAGTTCAATTTTGCAGATATTACGTATGCACAACATTGTCTTGTCATCCATAACTTCTCAGCTCTCTAAACTAATCTCAAGCATTTGTTGAGTGTGTGATGGCTAGATTGTAACTGTAATAAAAGACATCTTAAAGAGAAGGCTGTTTGGCTTGAAGGATGTTTTTCTGCCATGCTCTTTTGGTGTCAGGGTTCTGACTGATATCAAATGCTGGCTAGATCAGTGAAGAAGCTTTTTATTTTATTTTCTTCTTTATTTTGTTCTTGTGGAGCAGGCTATTGTATTAAGGTGCCTTTCATAGAAGGAAAACAATTTTCAAAGTGTTATATAGCATATTTCCTGAGATTTGAGCCTTAAGTTTACGATAGTTTCTTATTTCTAAAATAAGATACATTAAGATATATATTTCTGAGATATATACTAATAGATGCTCTTGTTGTGTATAAATATTGTGAAAATACTGTCATCCTCAACAGTCCGATAGGTCATAGTAAGTTTTTTTTCATCTCCTTTCATGGTCTTTGTGTCAGTTGTTTCAGTGGAATTCTCAATGAGTAAAGCAGATCTTGCAAGTCCAGTGAAGAGCTCTTAGGGGTCAGTTATTATTATTCTTACGGAATGATAAAGCTGTAAGCTTCCGAATTCTATCTGAAATTAATGTGACATAGAGCACTCCAGTTTTCAGTGCATTCAGTAACTTAAAAAGGGGAGATTTTGGACTGGCTGTTAACACTGATATATTGTGTTGTAGTATGATGGTAGCAGAGTTGAATGCTAAGTTTGTCAGGTTAAGGGATGCAGAGGGCCAGAGCTGTGTTGATGTACAGTAATTTTGTAGCTGGTGAATCATCCTTGAAAGAAACTGTTGTCCTACCATGCTGTTCTGGCAATTTTCAGCTTGTGTAACAGCCACTTGAAGGGTGTTTAAGAACAGCCCTTAGGCTTTTTGTACATAACACTGAGGATTGGTCTTATTCCTACCAGGCAAAGGGTAAGGGAAGTGGAAAGGTGGCTTATAACCAACTTCCGCTTGCCCTCTGGTGCTGTGCTGCTGCTCTGGGGCACCTGGCCAAACATACATAATGGGAAAGACTTGCTAGTAAACCGCACTATTTAAAGAGAGACAATACAGGCGATTTGCAACAATTTGCATATATTATGGAAAAGGTTGCATGTAGTAAGTAGCAAAGAAACAAAGCTGTGTTATGGAATTGCTGAACACTATGAGTATTTTATAATAATGTGCAGTTTGCATCTCGGTAATCTTAAAAAAAGAATTGAAGTACTTTCAGACATGTAAGTCTCATGTGACAGATTCTTCATTCATCAGAAGTCAAATTCTTGTTGATCCCTCCTAGAAAGTAGTAGCTCCCCTGTACTTCCCTCATCCCAAAGGTATTGTGCATTCTGAAGAATGTGGAAAGTGTTTCTCAGAGTAAATTCTTTTGTGCTCAGAGAAAGTATTTACTTCCACTGTTTAAATATGTAAACTTCACTGAAGAACAGAATAATATTTTAGTATCATTTGTAGCTAACTCAGATTGTGTAGTTCTGATTGTTCTATACATTTTGTGTGGAACATTTTCCTACTAGTTTCAATTTGTAACTTGTACATCTCTCTTGTTCCTAGATCTAAAATATGCTCTTCCAAAAAAAAACCCCCAAAAACCAACTCACAAACCAACCAAATCCACCCCACCCCCCAAACCAATCCAGAAACCAAAACCTCTCACCCCTAGAAAGCAAGAACCCCTCCCAAGCTTTAATGTTGTTATTCTCTCATATTGTACCTTTGTTAGCTCGGATGAGGCTAAAGTCATTCCAGCATGAATGTTCACAGGTCAATGTTCTCTCTCCTTCCCTTTCTGTGCAGGACCCTTTCTGTGGTCACTAACTAAACACTGTTTTCAGCGTACAAGGACCTAATTTGCCTTTATTCACGATTATTAATCTTTGTCATTTGAAGCCAATTTTTAAGTATGTTCTTTCTGGCATCTTGAGCTACAGCATTAGCTGTTCTCCAGGATATAATTAAATGATTGGAAGTTATTACAACTAAGGGAGAGAAAGCATCTAACATTCATCCAAAAATAAAACATTATCATGATTCAAGCCAAATAGAGTATTTTGGGGCTATGTATCCTATATTAAGTGTCTAGGTCAAGTGGCTACGCTTTTGTCATGAAACTTGTTGGTATGTGTGGAGGTATTCGTAAGTACTTCTGTGTTTCTTTCTTTATACCTGACTTACATTGAAGGCGTTTATTACTTCTACTGAAAACAAGAAAACAGTGCTGGTATGCACTGGTTTAAAATACAGCATATTTATTAAAATGTCCAACTTCTATGCTTTTTTCTCTTCTGATTTGTTTTGTAAAATGCTGTGTGATGCAAAGTATTCCAGTGCTTTTACCCATGCAGAACTCTTCCAGAGGGGTCACTGAAGCTGAATTTGTTTGTTGCAGTTGCTGTGCAGTACTGTGTGTACGTGTATCTCTCCCAAATTGGAACTGGTCTAATAAAGAAGTCTTTGAGGTAGTTCTGTAGAATCCACAAAGTTGCTGAAAAAAATGTGCAGTAATTAAGCTAATATGAAGTAATCACATCACCTCTGAAACTAAAAGTAGTGGGATATAGGTGAGGATTTAAAAAAAAACCCAATTATTTCATAAGATCCATTTGTTATTTTTATTTTTTACTTTTTGTTAATGAAGAAAGTTTTGCTTCTTAAAGTAACATTTACTTTTAAATGTATGACTGTAGATAAATCTCCCTTTAGATTGTAGCCTGTCTATCTCAAAGCCATATTAGGTTATTCATTCTTCTGCTAATGAATCACTAGAATCATTTGACAATGAATCACAAAGCAGGTTTGAATGACGCTTATTGAGGAGTGCATTATTATCAAATTTGTGTCACAAATGCTGCATTCTTAAATATATTTCATTGGGTTTCGTGTTACTGATCCTGTTCTTTGCTGCTTCTTTCTTTCCTCCCTGCCTCATTTTATCATATTCTCTAAAAGGACAGCTTGAGCTGAAGCTTACTACATCTGACAGCCATTGCGTTTTCTATTACTTTAGTGTGACAATTTGCCAAACCTATCATTTTTGTAGACAAGAATCTGGTCTAGCCATAAAGTTTGCTATTTACTCACAATACACTATTTCTTACAAGTAAGATTAGGTGGAAAAATGTTTTCATTAAAATTGAAATCACTTGGATAGATATTCAGGATTCTGTTAAAAGCAAAATTTTACAGTTTAAAATTAGCCAAGACTGTAGCTATTAGTTTCTACGTCATGGTAAAGAAAAGATGAAGTGTTAGTGCCTGGAAGTAGTCTATGCTGTGGGGGTGTATCATTCAAGTTTAGGAGTTAAATTGTTGTTTGTTTCTAATCTTCCACTTCTTTCTATCACTTGATCATACAATCAGTTTTCAGGTGAGTCAGGTTCTTATTACAGGTGCATTTGGATTTTCAATAATTTACAGTAATTCTTCAAGAGCTTTCTTCTGTTCTTCAAGCTGTTGCAAAAGTATGTCCCTGTTGTAGCAATATTACCAGTGGCATCTTAAGTGGTGTTAACAACACTTGACATCTCTGAGGAAGCAGGGTTCTGAACATGTTGATCTAGTCAATAAAGCCCCCAAAATATATTTTCTGTTATGGGTATGCCTAGTTAGTTTAGCATTTCTGGCTGCTTCTGAACATGCTTGATTCTTGGTAGAAGAAAATCAGGTAAACTGCTGCGAAGTAACAACTATACATAATGTGTTGAGATTTTAATTTATCCTGCTTCATTTTGTATGGTTCATAATGCTCTGGCTAGATGGCTAGAGGATGCTCTTTGTGGAGTCATGAAGGTTTAGTGCTCGTAACATTTTCAGTCTTAAGAGAACTGCAGATTCTTTATTTGCTTTGTTATTTGCTTGAATGTGTTCTAGTTTTTTTTTGTGATTGCTGTTTGTTGTGGGTTGTTTTTTTTTACATGGAAGAGGAAAAGCATAAAACCAGCAAAGCAGAGTAACAAAAAAGTTTCAATACAATATAGAATTTGTGTGAACAGAAAAGTCAAGTATATGTGCATTATATTAACAGGCATAAGCTTTAGTTTATGTTTTGACACTTTATGAGTTTGTTTCTACATAGGCATTTTTTTTTTTTAACCTGAAGACCTCTGAGCTAAACAATGTGCAATCAGGATGTGGACTTTTTACCATGTTCGTATCTTTTCTCTTATCCATCCACTTGTCAGGATGTACGGATTTTAGCCATTGAGATGTAGAGTTGTTTTCTAATAGATGCGATAGTTGAATTTCTTCTTGCTAGGCAATAGCAATGCTTTCAACAGCCTCTGCTGCCCTCTCCTGCTGTGCTTTCTGGCTTCTGTTCTTGGAAAAGTGAGTGAATTTCAGGACGGAGCCAGGACAAAATGGGCTTTTCCAGCTTTGGAAAATGGTAGGGTGGAGGTTCCATGCACCCTGGTGCTCTTCTATAAAACTGAGATATTTATAGTTTGGTACATGTTCCCCTGTCTCCTAGAGCATATCAGTGTTAGTTATGGGCTGGGGAGAAAGACCTCAGACATGCTATTCAGATTAACGTGGAGGTGAGTAAAAACCATATGAAATTGTCATGCTAGTTGTGGTGGTAGCATAGCAGCAGAGCTTCTCACATGTGAAGTGGTAGGGTTATCTTTTATGTTCAGGACCTTCTAATATACCTTTTCAGATTCCTGGGTCATGGGTAGTACAAAAAAGACCCACAACTGTATTATTGTTATTAGTGGCACAAAAAAAAAAGAAAAAGAAAAAAAAAGAAGAAAAAAAAGATACTGAATATGGAAGTTAACACTTTGTATGGAATTTGAGTGATGTAGGCAGTGTTTGACCAGATGCAGGCTAGAATAACAGTTTGCTTTCTTTTAAAAAAATGCATGATCTCTCCTTTCGTAATTTTTTGGCATCTATTAGAATGGGGAAAAATAGTATGGAAAGGTTGGAAAGTGGAAATGCTGTAGAAAGATATGTAGTAGGATATGGGAACTGTTTTGATCATAATTTCTCTAGGAATTAATTGCTCTGAGGATACTTGGTGTGAGTGTTGAGGGATTAGAAGCGTGTCCTGGAAAAAATCGTGGGGTTTTGCACGTTTGCCATTAAATAGTGTAACAGTATCTTTAAGGGCTCCTGTTTTGGATAACAAATAGAAACACAGTTTAGAGAGAGTGTTTGAGAATACATTTAATTGAGTGTTGTATAAATATGCAGTGAACATAACTAGGACTTGGATGACATTGTGCAGGACAAAGAGTACTTCAGTGCAGACCTCTGTGGGAAAAGTAATGTTTACTTCAGAAAGTATCATCTATCAGTTTGAGAAATAAAGCTTAACTGGCATCAGTTTCTGTTATAAAAATCTACTTATGCAAAGACATCACTAGAATCTAGTTAAGTAGTGAAACCTATCTGAATATATTCAGCGGAAACAGCAAGTATCCTGTCATTTTTACACATTTATTCTAGCTAGCTATATTACAAAATATGTTTTACTTATTCAACATACTTTTGGCTTTCAAGTTCTAGTACAGAAGGTTACAGCACTTCAGTAGACATGTGTCTCGGGTGGAAATTGGTCTGAAAATAAAACTAACATGTAAGCTGTTATCTCTCCTCTGGGGAACCCAGTAGGTGCATTTATGGTATTATCAGTGACTGCTGGCAAGTGGTTGGCTGAGCAGGCTTTAGCTGGGTCATAAGATCATATACTTCCCACAGCTGAGACAAGTTCCTTTTCCTCCATGCTGCAGGTGATGAGGAACTTTACTAAAGGTTTTGTAAATGCTGTGTGTTCTACAATAGGCACTGAGTAATTAGCTGCATGTCCAGTGCACACTGGCAGACTTCTATTTTTTGGGTCTAATTTGGGTCAAAACTCATCCTAGAAGATAAGAATTCTGATGTTTTAAAAGTGAAGCTAGATAACAGCTTGTTTAGACTTGGCATGGTAGGCTGTACTGCTTGACAGAGCATTTGGTAGGTTTTGGATAACCCTGACACACAAAAAAGAAACCCCTACTGAATTAAGGTGACAACATGCGTAAGGAAGGATATCTTGGAATAGTTTTATGGGGTATCTTTTTGATGTGTCACTTCCAGCGTGCCGAGAAATTCTTTCCTCTTTGTAGTTGTGATGATCTGGAAGGATACATTTTAGAACAGTTGGAAGTAATTTGGCAATTTGATACTCAGACTGTATTACACATGCAAGTCCCACAGGATTTCAAAGTTTGTAGGGCTTTTGCACTTTTAATATCCTTTTGCATGTAGTGGCAGGGCTGGATAATAGCGTAGTACTTTCATTTGGAGGTTGCGTGTTAAAGCCAGTGGTGCCTGTAGCCCCAGGGGGTCTTCGGTGATAACCTTCTAGGTCTGGAATTCAGGAAAAAGTGCCATAATAGTTTGCTTTTATTTTGATTTTTGCATTTTAAAACTGCAAGTGCCACTTCTAATTAGGGAATTACAGTGGACTTTCAGTTCTGTGATAGACATCTGAATAAAATCAGATGAATAAACTCTAATGTCTGGTGCTGGGTAATGATTCTGAATACTTTCTTAACATTTATATCAAGTGTTATGATTGTGGTATATGCTGAATCCAGTTCATTCCAATTATTGTTGAGTTATACATTTAGACACTCATAAATGGCATGTAGATTAGAGAGAAGGCATGCTGGAGTCATAGCCAGCAGCTAGGATTAGAATATGGTAGCTTTGTATATATATGTGAATGTGCCTTTATTTTAGTTTGTTTTTTTGGAGGGGGTGTGTGTTTGGGGTGTTTTGTGTATTTGTTTGTAGATAGCATAGTTTTAATAGTAACAAATCTGGTATGCCACTGTTCTTCATCATTTTGCAATATATATGTATGGATTAGATGCAGAAGTGAAGCAAGTCCTTGGCTTTTCTAGTTCTTAATCATTTATGTCACTCTTGTGTTGTTTTTTTTTTTCAGCATGTTTGAACTAATAGCTCAGAGTTTAATGCAAAGACAGTTCTAGTGTGAGCCAGTGTTCTTTATATGCAGGTGAATTTATTTCTGGAAGAATTTTAGGTTTGTCTTTCCACAGCTGAACTCCTGTTCAATGACTTTTTTCCTTTCTAACTTGGGATACAGTTTTCGTTTAGTTACTTTTGGGAGGTAAGAGTGGAGCATTGGCCTTGATTTTTTTTTTTTCTTTTTTTCTTTTTTTATTATTCTTTTTATTTTTCTTTTCCTGGACAAGGTTTTTTCCTTGTTTTTTTTTTTTTTTTCTTTTAAAAAAAAAAATTAATAAATTAGGTGTTCTGCGTGACTGCAGCTTGTCACTGATAGATAGGCACCTCTCCCAAATTAAACAGTTAAGGTTTAGTCATGTTTAATTATGTAAAGCAGATTTTGTCTGAATGTGCCAGAATGAAAAAACTTACCCTGATCCATCTGGTTCTGTTCCACTTCAAATTCTCGTAGGGTTCAAAAATAAGAACAAAAGGTAACAGAGAATAGCAGTAGAGAACGTTTGTCCCTGGTTGTACTTTTTATGTCCTTTATTCCAGAGGGATAAAAACCCTTTTGGGTACAGTTGATATAATTTTTCTACAGAATTGCAGTATAAACAGAAAGAAGGCTTCCTGAGCCCTTTAATAATATTTCTTCTATAATGAATTTTTCATTTAAAGTACTACAAATCTTGTAGTTCTGTATTTAAAGATAGCCCACATGAGTATGATCACATCACTTACACTTGAAAACCTGAGAATAGGAGATGTTTTCCATGTACAGACTTTGTAGATGGAACATTCATGCTCCATGCATGGAGAATGAGAAAACACGTGGATGCATTAGCTGGAATGCATCTGGCACATCTGTTCCTTGGGGAGATGAAGTGTTCCATAGCTGTGAGTTGTTTTCAAAGTGGCAGAAAAAATTGTTCTATATTTGTTCTTTATCCAAAATATTCTGGCTTCCCAAATTCTTTTGCAACTTGAGAACTGACTCCATTTTGTACTCCGCATATGTTGTATCCCTGTTACCACAGAGATGGAAATGTTAAGATTCTCCACCAATCGTTCTTTGCCAAAACAAAAATGACCAAGATCTTTATACTGGAAGGCTGTCTTCTTGAAAAGGCACTGAAAATCTCACAGGGTCTCAGTGCCTGTGGCTGTTAAAAGCTGGTATCACCTAAAGTCAGACCATTTAGCACTGTCTTTAGTGCCAGGCAAGTTCTTTTCAGCAAACTCATCAGATGCTGCTCTTCTAACAAGTCCATTTTGAAGATGCTACCTTTCTTTCAACATGATAAATTAGGCAGCCTTTTTAGCATCAGGTCATTCAGTAAAGTTCAGGAAGAAGAAGTTAACATATGCTTGAAGTGCTGTGTTTTCAAGACCTCACACTTTGGAGAGTATTGGTTGTGCCAGGGAAATTAAATTAAGAAGCCAGAATTACAACAGTAGCAATTGTACTCCTCATGTGTGAGTTCTAGATTTGCTTCCATAAGACCCGCATTCTTTCTCTGTGGCTACAGTTTAGTCATTCAGCTAGTATGTATTGGTTACAATATGCTATCACAGGGTAAAATAGTGTAAATTTATTCTAAGCAGGTTCCTCTTTAGTTTTACAATGAAAATTCCTAACCCTTATGGAAGTAGTACCTCAGAACTTTTCCAGATGGTGGTCTCTAGAACCATTATTTTCTTCTTGGGAAAGGTGTACTGCAATGATTAAACCTGCTAAAATGAGTAGAGGATGTTCTTCAGTGTGGAAATGGAACCATGTTTTGTGGTCATGTTATATCATCTTTCTGCAGCCTGGATGTCATTGCCTGATAAGGAAATCTGAGGAACCTCCTGAATCCTCTGTGTGGTGGGTGGACACTAGCCAGTGACTAAAGCCTTCACCCAGTTGTTTTCTTACTCCTCTACAATGGGATGGGGAAGGGAATCGGAAAGCCAAAAGCAGGAAGAACTTGTGGGTTGAGATAAAGATGGTTTAGTAACTGAAGGTGGGAGGAAGAAAGATGCTGGGGGGGAAGTGATGCAACTGTGACCAGTCTCCATGTCCCACGAGCAGACAAACGTCCAGTCTATCTCCAAGCAGCATCTACTTTGATTGGAAAAACTCCCCCAGTTTTACTGCTGAGCCTGACATTACATGGTATTGGAATCTGATTGATGT
>JAVHNF010030848.1:53480-66823 GCA_034783455.1 Micropsitta finschii | reverse complement strand
ATTGATGCTTGGTTTGAAACAGGTTTGGTTTTACGCACTGTGGTTCTTTGACACTTACTACTGAGATAACAGTCCTGTAGACCCAGCCTAACACCCTTGTATTTCCACTGCAGGAATCTCCCAAGTGTGTTGATTAGACATTCCATCAAAATAAGTTTTGAGTTGTTGGTACATAACAGTAGAATGTTCTTTCTCCTAGGAGTGTCATGTAACAGCTTGGAATTTTCATCTGAAAACAGAAAATGGCTTCAAGAGGAGCAACAGAGACGAGTAAGCTCAAACAAAACTTGGAAGAGCAGTTGGATAGGTTGATGCAGCAGCTTCAAGATCTGGATGAATGTAGGTAAGAAAAATGGATTCTTCTTATGTGGTAATATTTCTCTTTAAGTGGTTGGCAGCAGAAATTGGTACCTTTCAGAACTTGCGGGGGTTTGTTTTATTTTCTGTTTTGCTGTGGTTTTATATTTTTAAAATGGGGTAAACATTTTAAAATGTTTGTGTTGGGTAGTAGAAATAAGTTTAAAACCCCTTTTTTATTATTAAGATTATTCTGTTTAGCATCTTCTTGAGGGAAGTGTGAGCAGAAATACTCGTTACTGTTTTCATCAAGATTCAGTGTGACTTTTTAATTTATAATAGGTATTCACAGAATTCACAGTTTTCATATGAGCTTTTTTAATAGTAGTTAACAAATAGCTCTTGTGTCTATTTTGTTTTTTGTTGTTTTTTTTTTTTTTTGTGTTATAATTCTGGATGTTTCAATCTGGGTTTGGTTTGTGTGGGTTTTTTGGTCTAACATTTGCATGTGATTAGTGTCCAAGCAGTACCTGTTTTTTTCCAAGGTAATTATAATTGCTAAGGATTGGTAGTGCTGTTCTTTTAGGCAAGGTTTAGACAGAAGGATCAGTTATTCCTGAATAACTTGATGGGCTTGGGGTGAGGAGATGCATTCACTATAGCTTTGAGCAAGGCAGCCTCACTGTGTAATTTTGTTGATATCCAAAATACCCTTTAAATACCGTAACAAGTGTTGAGCATCTTGTAGCTGTCAGGGCCTTCCTACAAGCAGTACAAGTGCATGGGTGGCTAGGAGGTGGTGGACAGCCAAGAAAACTACATATGCATTAGCTAAATAATACCTAAGAGGGCAGGATCAGAACGATCTGAAGTGATGTGAATGTTTTCATTGCTGTCTGAGGAATCAAGCTCCATGGTATTCCCTGATGTCCTTTTCTCCATGTTACATCTTGGGTTTAACCCTATGAATAAATGTGTCTTGTTGGATCTTCTTTAGAGAGGAGCTGGATGCAGATGAGTATGAAGAAACAAAGAAAGAAACTCTGGAACAGCTGAGTGAGATCAATGACTCCCTGAAGAAGATTATGTCTGGAGATATGACTTTGGTGGATGAGCTCAGTGGGATGCAACTGGTAAGGATGATGTCTTCCCTCTTCTGCCTGGACTCAGTGAAACACAGCATAGGTACAAGTGGTTCGTTATAATTGCTAGAGAGGCACATGCGACAACTAGATCTGGGTGTCTGATGTTTTTATTATCTAATATATGCCTACATATTAAAACTTCGAAAGGTCTCTTCATTTTAAAAGGAAAAAAATGTTGAATTATAGCCATAACACTATAGAAAAAACTGTGGGGAATTGCAGGGAGTAAATACAGCCAATTAATATTAGAAAATAACATAAAATAGTAATAAACATAAAATTAATATTAAAGGTGAGAGGGACAACCCAGGACAAGTTACATCATGAGAAACAAAGTTCATGCCTGCTTGTTAGAAAGCATAGAGACAGCATTACCTGTGCTTTTACTGCTGATTTGTGTTTCAGATTTGTGCCAGTCCAAATGTAAAGGTTGTAGGAGTGACTCTGTGACTTTATTTTCTTTTCAGTGAATTGATCTTCTTTTGTGTCAATTTCCAAACTTTTGATCTATTTTCTCTCCTTTGGAATGTTTAATTAGAGCATTATTTGTTCCTTCTGAGCCCTGTGTTTTAGGGTTTTGTTTCCAGAGAGATCATGATTTGTCCAAACATAACTGTAGTGAGATTTAATCATAATAGTTTTGATACTCTGTAGAGAATTTTGAGTCACAGTAGGAGATTTGCCTCATCATTTACATTCTGCTTACCCTTAGAAGAGCTCTAATCATCAGTGTGAGCATTAAAACTGCTAAAGATAGCATAGCACATCTTCTTGTGATGTGCTAATATCAGGAAGCTGTTTGAAATGATTAGAAATTAGAACCTGGTCTGTAATGAAAAGTTTCACAGCTCTTTCTCAGTATAGTTGCACTAATTAGTGCATTTTTCAAGCCCTGTATAAAGGTCATATATTTATTTTTCATCTCACTTCCATGATTATGAAAAAGAAGAGCTCTCTGTGTCGAGTGTTGCAGAGGATCCTAATGATGCTTTCTTGCCATCATCATGCAACTGTAGCTTGTGACTGTTACTAGTACTGATCAGTCTTGCTCTTTCCCTTGCAGGCAATACAAGCAGCCATCAGTCAAGCATTTAAAACTCCAGAAGTAATTAGAATGTTTGCAAAGAAACAACCAAGGCAATTGAGGACAAGGTTGGCAGAGGTGAATGTTTCTGTTTTACTGTTTCTTTGAGCTAGACTGATTTAAATATATACTGATTGCATGGAAAGCACCAAGTGTGTTAGAAAACTTGGTCACAGCATCAGAAAAGAAGTTCTCTTTCAGAATGTATTCAGTTTTAAATATTCATTGAGGTAACAGTGACAACAGTGTGGGTACCATGCTTACTGATGATCTTACAGGCTGGTGCTTTTCTCATGCTGTTGCCTTGAGTGAAACTAGGGGATGCTCATGTAATTTGACTTATTTCTTCGCCCTGGTATACAGATGGACCGGGACTTAATGGTTGGAAAGCTGGGACGAGACCTATACACACAGCAGAAAGTGGAAATCCTGACTGCTCTCAGAAAGCTTGGTGAGAAGGTAAGCTTGTGGTACGAGTGAATAGAGATGTCTATCTAGAATTGGGTGAATAGAGATGTCTATATGTATGTTGAAAAGGAATTAGAACTCATTAAGAAATCACGACTTCTGGTCATGAGCAAATGATAAAATTCAGTTTCTATGGTATATAAATCTTCATTTTAATGCTAGGCTTTCTGAAGCACTCTCTGCTGAACAGGTATCACGAGTATTGTACATTTATATAAGGCCGTTTGTACTTACAAGTGCTTTCTTTGGTGGGTCATATGAGTGAATCCCATGGAAGCTGGTACAAGTTGATGGTATTCATAAAAGACAAAACAAGTCTTTTACTGACTGCCACCTGTCCCCCTGGCAGGAACTATATGATACTTTCGACATACATTGAGCTTAATTTTGTTTTGGTGATTATACGTACCTCTTGGTGTAAGGTAAATAAATCTGAGAGGTAAGAGAGGAACTGATGCTTCCCAAATGAGTACTTCGGTGGCAGAACAATTCCTAGTTGTTACCACTAGAGGGAGGAAGAGTTGTTGTTACTCGGGTTTGTTGATGGAATATGAAGAAAACAGGTTGCTGTGTATGTCTGTACTTAAAACTTTTGTAGGAAATGAGGGAATGTAATGGAAAAGATCAAGTGCAGTATGTAAAGGAGCTGTATTCCAAGTAGGTGATATTAGCAAATAGGTTAAAAAGCTAGTTAAGATTGTGAACTGAATGTCCGAAGATATCTAATCCTCTTGGCATGAGTTTCTTGGATTGCTTCAGACAAGCCACTTCACCACACTTTGACACAACCTCTTTATCTTTTGAAACTATCAGTAACCTACTTCACAGAGGACTTGCTAGGATAGGAGTTCCACATCTGTTTGAATGTGAAAAATGATGGTAAATATTGCATGTTTGTCTGCACAAGCCTCGAAAATGTTAAGTAGTTTGAAGCTTGCTTACAGAGCCCAGCAGAGGCAGGAAACTGGTGCTTTTCTCTTCATTCCAACATCATTCTGAATGCTTGTACCTGATTTCTATATTTTTAATAAACAAACTGACATACACATACCTGTCCTTTGCTTGAATAAGGATATATATCTGACACTACTTAAAACTCCTTCATTTAACTTAGAATATCTGAACCTGCCAAATGTAGGTTACTACTTCATTATTGTAAATATTTTATGGGCATCTGTCATGAGTCTTCGAGCACATACATAAAAGCAAAATATGCATGTGCAAATGTCACTTTAAAGGAAGAGAACCATTTCTAGGTCATGGACTCTTTAACACAGTCAAAGCTGGTGATGGCTGCAGTTTGGCTTTCCTCAGTACATGGTATGAAGTGAGCTTGGATCTTAGCTCATTCCTGTATTGACCACATGACAAAAAGTAATTGACATCCTTTGCGTAGTTTTGGGGCAGAGTTACAGTGTGATCTTTTAATCAAAAAGTATTACTGGAGGTCATCTTGAAACAGTGGAGCACATAGAGGTGTGTCTGGTGTTGCATATGCTGTCCTACCTGGGCTGATAGGCACCATGGAGGAGACATTCAGTGGCAGGGGAAGGAGTTTATGTTTTTACTTTGGCTTTTAATATGCTTGGTAACACTGCCACTTAAAAACCTGCAAACTGACAATTGCTCTGACCTGTGGTAGTTCATGTGTAATCATGTAGATGGTGGGGTTTGCAGTGGTGGGAATATGTGCAGTTGAGGTACCAAGTTCACAGCTGTGGTCTTTTTTCTGATTTAGCTCACTCCAGATGATGAGACATTCTTGTCAGCAAATGCTGGTGCAGCCCTGAGCCAGTTTGAGAAAGTCTCCACTGACCTCGGTAAGATTTTATTCTCATAACTCCCATTTCTTTGCCTCATCTAACCCTGATTAATAGCAATACCTGTGATTCCCCAATGAAAGAGAAAACATGAACAGAAGATCATGCCATTAAATTTTTATGTCCATTTTTGTTCTATTAACTATGAAACTCTGATACGCTATCCCTGTGGAAAAGGTAATGCAGCAAATAAATCCAGTGCCAAATGCCCATAAAATGCCAGGTGTTGCCTGTAATGCTGAAGACGTGAATGGTCTGTCTCAAGCGGAGATACTCTCTTACACAGGCCTTTGTTACATTAATGACTTCAGGAGAGCATTTTCCTTTGCTCGATGAAGAGAATTCAGCAATTACGGGCACATTGTCAAAAAAGAGTTTTACTCTTCTCGCCATGATTGTCATAACTCTAATCATACTGACAAGGCCAAAAATTCAGTTGTTATGTGCACTAAATAAGCACAACAGTTCATTCTAGCATTGCAGTTAGGACTGTGATGAAAGAATGATGAATGAAAGGAACGTGCCAGACTAGGTCACGGTACAAAATCGCTGTCTTTGTGACCTACCTTTCAGTGCTTCTCTTCCTGACAGTGTAAAGCAAGGTGAGAACCTTTTTGTTCAAAAGGGTGGTTTGTTAGAAGCGCTCTGTGTGATGGGCTGCATTCTGATTCCTCCTTCTCAACAGGATGGGGAGAAAACGGAAATAAAACCTTGTGGGTTAAGGTAAATGCAGGATATTCAAGAAAAGCAAAGGCTGTGCACAGAAGCAAAGGAAAATCAAAAGATTTATTCTCTTGCCTATCCCCAGCCTATTGGCTTTTGGGGGTGAGACTGTCTTGATGCTGTGCCAGCACTGCTCAGCAGTAGCCAAAGCATCAGTGGAGTTATCAGCCCCACTGATGGTTAACTCCATCCCAGTTAACCATTAATTTAACGTAGCTGGTTTCAGGCCTGTCAAGCCAGTGTGTCTGTCTCTATTTTAAATTAGTTCAAGTGTTCTACTTTTCAAAATATAGGTTTGATTTCTTTTGTTCTCACGTTTTGCTTGATTGAAATTGTATATAAGGAAATTCACGATTTCTACTAATACTGACTGAAAATGTTTCCCCACACACACACAGGATCAGGAGACAAAGTCTTCGCTCTAGCAAGTTTCGAAGTAGAAAAGGCAAAACAATGAAGAGGTGTGTGAGGCTTTTGTCTCTCCAGTTATCAGCAGCATTGGACTTCTGTCATACTGCGTTTGGTTTTTCTATTTCTAACATGTTGAAAAGAAAAGCAAAACAAAAGAAAACCTGAAACCCTAAACCTCTTGGGTTCTTAACCAGAAGATATGAAGTAAACAGCCTTAAGTGCACTTTGAAACTCTGGTGTCTGTACCCCATACTTGTGCAAGCTCTGAGACTGAACACTTAGTGGTACTCTGGAACCAAAAGCATGGTATGTCTGTCTTTGGGAAGAATCAGCTCTTGTGACCTTTTCTGAATATGTATTTCTCTAACTATTAAAACATAATCTTTTTTGCATGTGGTTGTAGCAAGCAGATGTTTTGCAGGAGCAGTCCTAATGAGTGAGTGGTTTTTGGGGTGATTCTTCACATTGCTCGCAAATTGTCTTAATTTTTGCCCAGACTCCCTACTAAGTAGTTTGTACTGGGAATGCATTGAAGCTCAGAAAAATTGATATAGTTTATTTGAAATGCCATCTTTCTACAAACTGTTTGCAGAAGAACCAAAATGAGACTGTATGCTGATCGTGAGCCCTGAGCTGCTTGTTTGCTGTGCACATGAATGAGCTCCATTGTGTCCTAGCCTTGACTGACAAACAATAGGAGCCCTGTAGGGAGGCTTCTGGAGTAATTTAACCTTGTGTATTGAAATGACAGGGAATTGCTAGGAAATGGCAATGAGAAGCCTTTTCTGTGACCTCTTACTTCAGCTCTGGGTGGAGAACTACATGCTACCATTATTTCCCAGTATTTTTGAGATAGCATGAACAGCTTGCAATAGAAACAACTTTAAAAGGTTGAGGGGGGGAACTCTCGTTATGTGATTGGTGCAAGTTTGCTCAGTGTATTTATCAGGTGGCAGTGCTCTGGAGAAGGGAATGTCCCTCCACAGAGCAATTAGAATCCTGAATCTCAGTGTATGGGAGAATTTTAAATCTCCACTTGTCGACTCTTTAACTCTGAGTGTTGAGAAGCTACATGGAACTCTAAATGTGGCTTAACTTCCTGGTAAACTATGTTTTGTGAATCGATGTTGGGAATCTTGTTCTTAAAGTACTGTTTGCTTCACACTTTAATTTAGTACTTAGCATTTGGTATGAGTTTTTATTTCACTGAGATTTTTTTCAGCTTGAGAAACACGCATTTCAGATCTCCCTTGGTATATATTCAGGCACTGCTCTGATGATATTGGCAACCAAAAGTAAAGAAAAAAGATGGCTTAATTGAATTTCATACCAGTTACCGTTATTTACCACTAGGTAGAGAAAAGTACACAGCTTTTAGCTGTAAATAAATGGGGAAAAAATGCAAAAGTAACTTCATGCAAATAAAAGCAATTTCCCTCTATTTCTGTGCAAAAGGAATTCAATCACTAGACAGTTTTGGGTCCTTTGGGCTGGATGTTTTACCAGGGCTGGATGATTTTCACTCCCCTTCTCTGGAGAGCTTCACAAGTGGAGGAAGCATTATGAAATGTCATTGGCAAAAGGAGGTTTGGCTGTGCTTGTGCTGATGTGCTATTATTGTCTGGCACCCCTCAGAGAAAGTGGGACTTGCTAGGCACAGGTACAGCCAGTTCCCCTTCCCATAAGGTGGAGCAGAAATGTATTGAGATGAAAAAGCTGCCATTTTGCTGCTTAATTTGTTTTTTTCTAAGTGGTAAATTTATTTTTCCTTAAATAAGCACAAAGTGTAATAACCAAATGCCACAGTGATTTGTGCTGATTCTCCAGCATGTAAAACTGACACTAAAAAGAGGTTAAACAGAGATCTCTACCTATATCACTAAAGTGACTGGTATATCTTCAGGACAAACAGATTTTGTGCTGGCTTGAGTGATTTTGGGTATTTTACTGGCAATGTGTCTTAAGTTTTAGGCATTTCTGAACTGAGCTGTAAAGTGTGCTAACTGCCATCACAGTAAGTCTGTTTCTGGAAAGAAAAGGTTGGTGATAATACTGGAAAGATCAGAATTCCTAGAGGAAAAAAGCGATCTTCTTCCCCATCTTGTTAGTGCTTTGAATGATAAGAAATACATGTACTAAATGGATGATAGATACTAAGTTCTTTTTGAATGAGTAATGGTTTATAAACCAACTTCTAAACCCAAAGGTTGGGTAGATTCAGTTCCAGTTTATGGTGGTGTGGCTCTTGGCATCACTGGAGTTGGATCTGCATTTGTCAGCAGTGAAGGTGACCCACTGTTTCGAGGAATCCTGTGTTTAATGGGGTAGAACATTCATGTTTCACCTATCATATATATATACTTAGCTCTTACAGCTAATCTTGAGCTTCAGTAAGAGCTGCTTCAAATTGAGTGAAGTGGAAATAGTCTCAAATGTGTATAGCTTATTGCAGTGTTAATCTGTGTCATATAGGAGTTGCTTAGAGACTAAGTGGGTAGCATAAACTAAAACCAGAAAATTAACAGGATCGGTCATAACTTAGATTGCACTATGGGGCATAAACACCCAATAGATAAGCAAGTTGGTCTACTTACAAACTAGGACTGGAGTAAACCAGAAAATGTGGTGTTTAGAATGTATTTTCTTTAATAGAGATCATCTTGAAATCTGGCGTGTTAGAAATGAAAGGATACACAGTATAGACAGCATAATTTGTCTGAACACTAATGGAACTTTTTCCTCATTTCTTTTTTAAGAAGCTCTTATTTAAATGGGGTCCTTTGTCCATTATATCAAAACTGTTTTGCTGTCTGGGGCAGCATTATGTTCTTTGACAAGGGCTGATTGCGGCTTTATAGCTGAGAGCAGCTTATTAAAAGGCATTATTAGACAGTCTAAAATTACTGAAAACAAAACAGTCCCTGGGGACTGTAGCTGCCTTCTTTTCCTTTCTGCTCATTACTGGTGCTAAGTAACTCTTCTCTCCCCACATCCCCCAGCTTGCTTGTGGCATTAGTATGTAAATGAAATCTCTCAGCATTCCCACAGATCACAGTAACTTCATAGTACAATGATATGGAAATCTTTTCCCTTGTAGTCTGAAAGGTGTACATTTCCAGGAGAAACTCTTTTTATTGATTTGCTAATATTTCAGGATTTTTGCATTTTCTGTACTGCAGGCAGTTGTAAAATTCCTATTAAATACATCTCTGACTGAATATCTTTGTAACCTTGTGCTCCTTCTGTTCTTTAAAAGATCTCTTGTGATTTAGATGGACAGAGATGAGATTGAGATCAGTGACCAGTACTATTTCAAGATTAATTATGGTAGGCCAGACTTCCCTTCTCAAAAGTTGTGAAGGGTCAGAAAGCTCCAGCCCAGAACCTGGATGTGTCCTGCACAATGCCCTGACTGTAAAGGTAATTTAACAAGGAAATGTTGCCAATATGAAGCTATTCATGTGCTGACCTTAGCAAATAGTTACTTCAGTAACCCAGTTGAAGTCGTTAGATTCATATCAGAAGCATTGTAAATAATTGGTGTGCTGTGCTAAATATTAGCCAAATAATTCTGGGATGTACCTCCAGTAGGATCTCCAGTGCTTCTGCAGGGGCTGGGAAAAAAAGGTCTATAATTATAATAATGATTTGTTCAAATAAAAACTGGCAACAAAAGAATAATTCCTTAACGAAAGCATGGTTTTGTCATTTAACGTAAAAGCTTGTGATGTTTGAGTTCCACCCCCAGTTAGACCCAGGCAGATCACTTCCCTACACATCTTTGCCTCCTGGAGTAAAATAGAGATTATGATACTTGACTATCAAGTGCTATGAAGTTGTTATGGATCATGCATTGCTTTGAAGATTAAAAGTGCTTTGTTTTTTGTTTATCATTTTACTTCTGAAATAAGAACTGTAAAGTACAGTAGTTTTAAACATGTCAGCAAAGTTGCCCAGAGTTCTTCTCAGCTGTATATAACTTTCCTTTTTTCAATCTTCCTTCTCTATAGGATGAATCCAGTGATTGTACTGATCTAAAAGAAAACGTGTTAGAGAGAAAATTGAAGCTTCAAATGCTCTGTCTCTCTTTCTTCTGTCTTTGTCTCCTTGTATTATTTCCATGCTTTGATCTTGAATGGAAAGTAGCAAGTTATCTTTGTCTTAAAGGAAAAATACAAGATATCTTAAGAGGTCCTTTAGTTCATCATGTTACCCTGCCTGTTAAAATCAAATTCATTTTGTTACGGAAGTCTCTACTAATGATTCCCTGCTGACCAGGCATTTAAGGCTGTATCATTAGTGACTGAAATGGTAGGCAAATTAAAACAGAACCATTTGGTTTTGTTTCCAGTAGGGCCATTCCCTTTCTATATAAGGACAAATAGAGTTTTTTGCATTGTAAAGAAAGCTAAGACAGCCTGCAGGCAGCTTTTAATTTCACAGCTTCCATTCTGGAGAAGTCTTTTCTATTAGGGAAATAAACTCATATTTCAATTGTATCTGTTTAGCTACCCATGAGAGAGGAACAGGAGGGCTCATAGTGAAATTTTTCTTCAGGAGTCGTGGAAAATATGACACCTTCTCTTGCTCTGAGGTTGTAGAGATTTTAACTTCAATGGGGTTTTATGCCTGTGAGGGAGTCGGGAAAGTTTCTGGGATTTATGTTGCCCAAGATTTCTCTCCCATGACTCTTAAGCATCTAAACTTCTTATCTCGATCAAGTGGATGATGCCCTGATGTTCACAGCATCTGAAAAGGGGGCCTAAAGTATCTGACACTATCCGACAGGATAAATAAGAACGTTTCAGCATAACTTGTCTCTAAAATAAGGTCTTAAAAGAGGAAATACAGGAATAACGTTAAGGCATTGCTGTATCATGCACTGAAATAACTGCTGTAATTTAACACACTAACATGCTGATAATGATATACTTAATGGCACAGTTATTTTTAAAACAAGCTCTAACCCTGGACATCTCTTTTGCTATCAGAATAATGTGCTGCTTGATGATGTTTAGGATCATATCTCAACATACCTCTAAAACTGGGTCAGTAATAATCGCAGATGTACTGAAAACCATCAGGCAGAACCACCTGCAGATCCTGTGGACAGAAGTGTTAATGTCTGGGTAAACAGCTTTTCTTTGGATTGTCCAGTTAATATCCTTGTAAGGTGGAGATTGAAATGAAGTTCTGTAATGTGTTGTAAAAGCATGTGCTTTGCAACTTCATTAATACCAAATTTAATCTGGGAGCACTTCTGGTTTTGAGTAAAACCTGCAGCTCAGAAGGTTTCTTACTGTACAACTAAGCTTGGATTAACAAAAAAGAGATTGTCATAGCCTTTTTTTTTTTTTTACACAAAAGAGCTTTTTTGTTCATCTCTCTAACATATCTCTGCATACCTCCTCACTGCACAGTCTGTAGAAACATTAAATATCATAACTAAGGCAGCTTTACTTTTCCACTATTTCTTTGTAATCTGTGCAAGTTGTGCTCACCAGCAGTCATGGAAATTTCAGCTGGCTCTCATAACCCTCCATCATTTATTGTAGTGCCAAGTATGCAAAGAGTCTGTTGGTTGAACTGCACTTAATTTTCAGGCAATGCTGTGCTGTTTTGGCATAAAAGCATCATTTTGATGGACTGTAATTGTCAGACTAAGTCTGAAACATAAAAGATTCCAAACTAAAACCAGTTCCCTCATTGGGTACCAAACACGTTTTCCAGGGAAAGAGTTTTCATTGAGTGCAGTTAAATCAGATGGATAATGAAAGCAGAGCCTCTGTGTACATATGTGGCTGGAAGCCCCTAATGAGAGAGAGATGCCAACAAATACAGAGAGGGACTTGGAGAATGGAAGCAGCTGTACTGTGGAGGAATCCTACATGAATTTCAGAGCTGATAAAGAACTGGGGATCAGAGAAGGACAGAGTTCAGCTGAGAGAACTTCTGTAAGTGAAGCAGGGATTCAGAGGATTTTTTGGAAGTTTTGGCTTACTAGAACAACCACCAGCATCATTAAACAGAAGATTGAAAAGAAAAATCCATTTAATCTGTTAAACTTGTATAAAATAATACCCAATCTTCATGCAGTATTTGTAAAAACCTTAGAAAGACTTAACCTTTAGATAATTATGCTTGCTAACATTCCCCAGTTGATAAGCTGTATTCTTCCCATTTTGTGGTTGAGGCAAGTAGTGTGGGGATTAGTAAGAGAGTAGAGTTGATCAAGTGCAGTGCACTTGTATCTTCTGTTTACTTTGTGAAGGTCTGTGCATCCCATGAGGCACAAGCAGTATTTTAGATCAGTTGTGGAACTAGAAATTACGAGGTCTCTTGCACATCTATCACGTCTTACAATGATACAAGTGACTGTTGTAACAGCCAGATGCTATCTTGATTGATGGCTAAACATCTTGGTAAGCTTCATGTACCAGACTATGCTGAGGCAGGAGTTGATTTAGACTCAGTGTTTTAAGAAAGGAAGCCTTTAATATCTCACTCTGCTAAACCCCTTTCTAAATAAATGCAGGATGTTAAATTGATGCTGTGTAAGATTGCATTACACTGCTGTGCAGTCAGCTAAATGAGAGCAGGAGAGATAGACAATATTTAGTCATAAAATGGTGTTTTGCCCATGATGTTATCAGTAAGAAAACTCATACTATTGCAAAGATGCAAATGATGGCTTAATTATACGTTCCTACTAGCATAAGATGCTTTTAGATCTTTTCCTCAGACTCATGTACTGTGCTAATTAACAGTAATCCAACTTGGAGGATCCCAGAGCAACACTTCTGCATATTTTTTTTCAGCTTCTGCTGGAGCTCTTATGTTCCTTTCTTAAATAATTAATAATCATTACTGCCTGCTGTGCTGCGGGTATGTGCTAGTGATCTCGGATCCCAGCACATTTGCACCATTCCTGTTCCTGTTGGCAGCTTGGGTTTGCTCTTTGTGGAGGCTTTCATGTTAAGACCCTCATTAGCTGGCAGTGGGGTGTGGATTTCAGTGGCACACAGCTTTGATGTCATTAAGCAGCAAGCTGTTAAAGGAAGTGCCACCTACTGCATTACTGTGACTCGTTTTATGCAATTAAGTTAAATACTGAGTGGAAAACAGATGCATTTTACTAAATAACAGTACACAAAACATTTTTATCTTCAGGAATTTTACATCTGCCTTGCTCACCCACCAATGCACTGTTACTGAGCAGTGTTACTGTTAAGCCTAGTTGAGAAACCAAAATACAGATGAGTGGTGGAGCAGGGGCAGGCTCTCAAGCATTGGAAAATGAGAAACCCAACAGCTGGTGTTCAGGGGGATGATTCTCCTGGAACCCTTCAGACCTTCCAGAAGACTCAATATTGTGGGTACATAAGATCACTTGTT
>JAVHNF010030848.1:3823-13941 GCA_034783455.1 Micropsitta finschii | reverse complement strand
TTTGGAAGACAGGAATCATAATGAAATTATGCAAGCATGCGGAGTTTGCTGCTGACGCTGTAGCCCACATGTTGTCACATAAAACACATTCTCATTCTGCAGTGGGGTGAAAGTAATTTCACTGCTCTTCTTGGATTTGGCATAACTCAGTGCTCTCCTGATGCATGCAGGGTTCCCATTAATGGAAGAAACAAGGGTGATTGTTCTAAAAATATCTTTTCCCAAATGGGGAAAATTTTGTGACATGAACATGGATAATGTAAGTTTACATCAAGGCTTGGTACAGAGATACATCAGAACAAGAATGTGGCACAAAAACCTTGCTCTCTAGCTGTCCTACCCTTGGGTTTTGTTTTAAACTGCAAAAGTTGCTTTTTTCCTCTGCCCCTTAATCTGTTCCTTAGAGAAGCTAAATACATAATTGTGGTTCAGAACTGCAGAGCAACTTGAGACTGGAACTGGAACAGCTTAATCATTTCCAGTTTGCCAACAGGAGCAAGGGAGGATGGCACTGGAACTTGTTGCTGGCTTTATAGTGTAGGGTAAGATGGTGATGGTCTCCCTACTTTGTCACTGATCATTTTTAACTGCGTGAAGGGATGGAAAGTTTCCAGCATTTCAGAGGAAGGATGCTGCTTCAGGAGAGAGCAGCTTTGGATGTTATTTATTATTAACATACATTTGTCCCATGAAGTAGGAGAATGCATGAAGTTACTTGATGGTGGAATGATGTAGAAGCCTGTGTTGCTGCTGAGGATGCAGTGTAATCCTTTTTCAGCTTTACTTGTGACCTCCTAACCAGAGGGCATAGTGTAAATTGCATTGAATGTGATTGGAATGGACAGTGGTAGCCAAGTATTTTCCTTCAGTCTTTTGTCATGTACTTCAAGTGCCAGGAGCAGACAGACATTAACTATGTGTTGTCTGATCAATGTCTGCAGTTAATGCCTCAAGTGTGTGCCTGACACGGCTCACAGCTAGGCATGGAGTTCTCTTGTGCCAAGTACAGCAGTCCACAGCATAGTCTGTGCTCTTGTGTTGTTTAACTCTTAATGGATAGATGCTGCTGAATCTCTGGGGTGTGTGTGAGGAGGAAGATAGGGGCAGGTAAGGAAGGGATGAATTCCTGTAGGTGGGAGCAGAAGAGGCAGATTCTGCCTCGCTGTTGTATTCTCATAAGCTTCTTTGAGCCTGGAGGAAGATGATAATTAAACTAGACAGAATCTTAAGCTTTTGACTTGCCTCGCCAGCAGCACCAGACTTCAGAGCCTCCCTCTAAAAGGAACTGTGCTGCATGCTGGCTCTGTAGCATGCTTAGCTGCTCGTACCATATGGGCGTTCAGTAGAGCCTTTTGTTTTAGTCTGACCTTGACCTTCAGGTCACAGTCTTCTGAAACTAAACGGGACCCTTGGATTGAAGGTGCAGCTACATGATCATTTTGACTTAATTTGTTTTCCCTCTTCTCTCTAAATGTATCAAGGTCTGAATATCAGAGGATTGGAGCAGGGAACTGGATGCAGTCTTTTCACTGTCAGTGCCACTGTCAAAAGGAGAAGGCAGGATTCTGGTAGCTGAGAAGTGTTTAGGTTAACTACATACCAGTAGCAAACAGGAACAGGTTCCTAAGGGTTTTGCAGACACCAAAACCAGGAGAGCTTGGATAGGAACCTGCTCTAGTAAATAGTTGACTGGCATGGTACCAGTGCTATGTGTGCAAAGATCCACAGCTCCTATCCTTCTGCAGGGAACATCCTTCCTTCTGTCCTTAGAGGTTTAAATAGAGAATTTGGCAGGAAAAGCACCATGTGAGATGGATCACGGAGAACTAGGTTTTCAACATAGTAAGATCCTGGACCTGGTAGTAGCTTAAAGTCATCACCTTGAATTCAGCTCAGTGAGCAGGAACTGTGTCAGGTTGCCACAAAAGCCACAAAAATACCTCTGAATCACAAGTACTATGAGATTTGACGTAGGGATCGCCATCATTGTTCAGTCTGCAGGATTGGGTACCAACTTAGTTTAGTTGAGCTTCAGCCACAGTTACATTAGTTCTGTAACTCTAAAATGACAAATACTGACATCTCTGCAGGAAAGGCCACGCTGCTGTTGTGATCAGACGGATAGTGCGTTCTGCTACCTGGGTAGAAAGAAGAGGCCATGTCTGTTCTTTCTTCAGTCTCCCGTCTTGACAGAGTGAACAGAGTTGGTTCCTGTCTGGACCTGAATAAATCTTTATGAAGGTTGTTAGCACCATTCTTGCTTAGAGCTGCTAAAAAGAGAGGGGGAGCAGTAAGGGCAGAAAAAGAGAAATTAAAGGGGAAAACCCAGTAGGTTATAAATGCATTTTCCTCTGTGCTGGAGGTTAAATAATATTTTATGCATTTGACAGAGATGCTGTGATTAAGGAGCTGTCAGGCAGAATAAGAGCTGGGCAGCAAAGGGAACCGAGATGCTTGAGGGAAAAGGGTATAAAGGCGTTCTAATGCTGAACTCTCTGGTGCATATCTAGCGTATGATGTGTGGCTTTGTATGCCTTTCACTGAAGAAAATGGCTATTCTACACATACTTAGGGTTTTTTTCCCCTTCACTGATCAAATATCTTCTCTGCCTGAGATGTCGCACTGGTTACCAGTGACATTACTTCAGAAAATGGTCAAAACCACTAATCTGTGCTGTTACTTCAGGGGCTAGGGTTAGGACTGTAGAATGGCATATAATAATCTTGTACATATAAATCATGGCTTTAACAAATGGAGAAGGTGTCACATTGTGCCATTTATCCTGTTTGCTCTGTGGCAGAAAGTCCAGCTCCTGTGCATCTTGCTCAGTTTGAGGAGTACTCAGTCACTGCAGATCCTCTGGAATTTTAGCTGTCAGCATATACCTCCTATTCACATTGGTGAAAACTGGGCCCTCCGACTCATTTTTAGATCAGGTCAATAAATACTTGACCTGTCACGGGCTGTATTTTAATGTAACATTACACAGACACCAGCATTCCTACAGGCTCTTCCTCATGCTGCACAAAGCTGCCAGTGTAAGCTGGGCTTCAGACAGGATGATATGCCTGTCTCATCTCATAATCTTTTTACTTACACTCAGTGGGCAACGTGTCGTTGAAGCAGCAGTAAACTTGGAGAAATGGGTGCTGTTAGAATGCAGTGCAAGCACTGTGCTTAAGTCATTTAATACAACATGGGATTTACAGCCCCCCCTGCTTCCTTTGCAGAAGACACTGTGTCCTTCCTCTTATTCAGCTGGTCCACTTTGACACACAAGAATAGTGGATAAACCAGAAGGAGAAAAGGTAAGAAGTCTGACATCAGAAGTTCATTATAAACAAGAGAAAAGCTGAGATGTTAAAAGGTACAGGTGGAGTGGAAGTTCAAGGCTGCTCAATGTCGGGGTGCTAGGATGGTCCTTGAGATCATGTTGGGTCCTACAGAAGTTGATCCCATGGAAGAAGTGGGCACATAACCTCTGGAAAAAGAAATGTTTCATCTTCCTTCACCAAGTAGAGGAAAAGATGGAGTTAACAATCTAATAAATACAGTAAAGCATTTGAGATGGGGTAATTATTCTAAACCACTCAGATTCACTTACATATATTGGGTTGGTTGGGCGTGAGGGGGACATCTTTTGTGCTCAGTACAAACTGTGGTGAGGTTGGTTCTGCTGAGTACGTGAGCCTGAGCTCTGAGTGTGTATTTGTGTCCTGCTTTAAGACAATGCAGCTCTTTGCTGGCTCCCTTTTAAGGTTTCTGTGTTCATAATAACACCTATTCAGCCTGTACAAAAGCCTCTGAATAGGATTCTGCTGTTTTCCTACTGGTGGCAGGTCAGTGGCTGAGTCAGTGGTAGAAACAAACCTCTGTTTATCTTCAGCTTGTCCCCAGACCAGCATTCCACTTCTTTAACACAACCATCCCACCCCAGGACAGCCTGCTCTCAGCGTTTAACCTCCTTTCTATTGCAGAGTAGCAATGGAAAGCGGCATCTAGCTTTAAAAACACAAGACAGACGTGTCCTTGTAGGGAGACTGTCTGCCTTGGAGCTCCCCACGGGGCGGCAACCGGCCCCTGCTGTTGGCAAGGAGCTCTCGCTCAGCAGCATTAATCAGGGCTGACTGTTCCTCTTAATCCTCTGATCCCTTCCATACGGAGGAGAACACAAGCGTCCTATTTGCGTGTTATGCTGCTCTTCACTGGAAATAGGGCCGGCTCTGTGGCTTGCAGTGATTAGATGGCTGGGTGGTCAAAACATGATTAGCAAATCTGCAGTTAGAGTGAAGGGCAGGAGGGCAGGGGCTTGCTGCAAGGGAGGGTCACAACCACTGACTTACACAATAGGGATAAATACTTGAAATGACAAAGGGTTTCGCTGCACTCTTGTCTGATGAGACTAACTTCAATAGCCAAGGCAGTGCTGGGAAGAAGCCAGGAGCACTGGAATTCTAGAGAAAGGATAAACCAAATCAACCAACCCAAAAGCCACAACCAAAATGTGAAAGGGAGGTTTCCTCCTGGAGCAGGTAATTTTGAAAAGGGCTTTTTAAAGCACTGCACACAGTTTCTGTAGCTTAAAACATGGCCTCAGAAACTGGGACTCTAAATTTAGCCTCAGGCCCTTTCTGTGACTGATACACAGGAACTTCATCCTTCTCTTCAGCAGACAGTGAAGGTATTGACTGTGCGCTGCAGAGGTTTGTGAGGCTTTTGACGTATCAATATGTGAAATGCTTTGAGGATATGTGGGAAATGCCTAGCAAAGCTGCAGACTGTTGCCAGATGTGATGAATTTGAGCAGGCCAGGAGTGGAGTTCATGTCAAATGCTACACGTAGAGGAAGAACAGCAGTTTGCTTGCAGTCAATTGCAAGACAGAACAAGGGCATGGATTTTTCGCTTATTTTTGTTGTCTTTAAAAAAACCCTATGTGATGTGGAAAATAAGGCAAGTAGAACTCTGTCTTGGAGGAGCTGTTTAGTAAAATTGATCCCATTTTTCCACATATAAATGGTAGTGTTCACAGTAGCGTCAGAGACCACACGATTGGGCCCACTTACAGCACCAAGCAGCTCAGTGCTTTCTCAGGAGTAGGAGGCACTTGGATGTAATGATACGAAATCTAATATTGCATGATGAAAATTCAAATTATACCCTCCAGATCCAAGGAGATATGAGAAACATATAATCCGTGGTCCAGATCCTGGAAATCAATTCACTGATACCAACTAATTTAACAGGCAGTGCAGACAGGGAGACTTGGTCCATGGACTCTGGCTGCAGCATTGGCACCTATTGTTCACTCTCACTGAGCATCCATTGAGCACACTGCACAATTATGGGAGAGAAGTTGTTTTTGGAGTCTAATCACTGCCAAAAGGATTTCAGTAATTAAAGCATATACCAGCCGAGCAACCTATGAATTAACTGGGGTTAAACCACAACAGCTTGGTAGTCTCATAGTTGTACATTACAGAAGGATAAACAACAAAGAATTCAGAACTGTTTCCAGTGGGTTGGGAATTTGAACCTAGATTCTTATGCCTTTGTATCAGTCCCTCTGCCTGGAACTCTGACTCAGCAAGCCAACCTCAGAGGGACAGAACATGATGCTTTTTACAGGCCTACTGCATGGCATGCATTGCACAGCAGGATCTTAGTGTCAATCTGGTTAATAGAATTGCATGGGCAATAAAGAGCCTTTACTCTAAAAGCTTTCTGTATAGACAGTTAATGAACATAGTGACCTTTATTTAAGGCTGTTATTAAAAGAGAGTGGTGGGCAAATGTTTAAAAATGCCTTGTTTTAAAAAGGCTGAAGCCTAGATTGTATTGGAGAATGTGGTGAAGAAAATGAGTTCAGACCCTCTGTCTTTTGAGCCATTTGGCTCTGAGTCTCTCAGTTGCTGCAGGATAGTTCTATTTCATTAACCTATGAACAGCCTACAATTAACCCAAACAGGCTTCTCTCCAATGTCTTTCATAATGTATTTTCTGTGCTGACCTTTCTTCCAGTGTCCTTCATGAGAATGTCAGTAGAATGAGTTTTGACAGTGGGAACACCAGTACTGGTTGTCTCCTGCAACTGTTGTGTCTGCATGACTTAGTCATGATTAGATTTGGTCTGCTAATAGCACTCAAAAGAGGAAATGCATGCAAGTCTTCTCTCATGTAAATATGGCAGCATAGTGGTGTAACTCCAGCTTCCTAGACTGGTTACAAGGACTGAAAGGAGTAGCAGTGAAGACAGAATCAGATATTGAACTATCTGTTTTTCTGGCATTCCACTGTTCCCAGTTCTCCATATCCTACATAGGTTCTAAAGGTACTCTAGCACAAGTCTGAAGGCCAAACATTCCATGCAGATGAGTGATTGCTCTGACAAGTGTTGCACACTTCCAGCTAAAAAAAGGCAGGAAAGACAAAAGCAGCTTTGCTGCATCTTTATGATGTTTTTAATACAGTTTAATAATGAGGCCACAAATACCAAGGAAGTTGAACACGATAGCTGTCTTCTAGGCTGCAGTGTGAAGAGTTCACAATTTTCACTTAAAAGGCATTCTCTAGAAAATACAGACAAAATAGGATATTAAATGGAAGTCAAATAGGGGTCATGATAATGTGTTTGTGCTCTTGCATAATACTCTTGGTTATGAATATTTCGTACTGCACAGTGCATTTCAAAGAGTATCAGACTTTCTGCTTCTTAAGATTTGTTTGGAAATTTGGGCCTGCCTGTTTATGGTACAGATGATCATTTAATAACAGGGAATTTATAAATGCTGCCTTTAATTGAAAATAATACTCTGTGTTTCTAGAGAGGCTTTCATCCAGGATCTTAAAGTACTTTAGAAACAGTTAATGAAATCTTACTACATCCTTGTGGAACAGGCAAGTTGCATTTAATTGAGAGGATAAATGAGGCATAGAGAGATTAAGGGACTTGTCTGTGGTTAGAATGTCAGTGGTGTCATCAGGAAGAGAACACAGCAGCCTTGTCCTGATTCAACATAGAATCATAGAATAGTTAGAAATAATTAGAAAGGACCTTAAGATCATCCAGTTCCAAACCCCCTGCCATCTTACCTTTGCAAATACTTAGGACAAGAGTTCTGTGCTCTCTGAATAGGGTCAGTACAATTGGGCTCCAAGATCAGTTTTGGGGGTTGTTGTGGGTTTTGGACTGTATGGGAAATAATAATAATGTTAAAAACCCCAGCCTTCAGAGAGCCCTTAGGTAATTTCAATCTACTAGTCAACCATTCAAATTATATTGTGAAGTACATCTATACCTGCTAAATTTAGTCAAATCCATCCACCTTACTGTGCTTGTTTTGTTCTGTCTTGCTACTGAATGCTGGCAAGTGTTCATTTGAGGACGATCTGTGCAATTGCAAACCATCTTGCTTGACCCTTTGTAACTTATTTGGTTTAAGTGCCATTGGGTTTCATGGATGTCAGCGGGAGAGGAAAGATCTTGTTAACAGCGAGCCTCTGAGCAGCAGCAATGACATTGCTGGAAGAGCCGTGTGCGGCAGTACTAGTATAGTCCTTACGGCCCTGCTGCTGCAGCCAGTGATTGCAATGCTGGATACACAACTTGTAATTTGGTTTCCTGTTAGAAGTCTCTGAGATACACTGCAGTCCTACAGGAGAGCATCTGCTTTTTTTTATTGCTGCTGGAATTTCTCTGTCGAAGATTACTTAAAACCTCCTTGCTTGGTTTTATTAATATGTAAAAATCTGGCTCCTTTTACCTACGGAAAATGACTTATCTGAATAAAATGTAAGAATTTGTCTAACGAAAGGGGAAAATAAAGACTGTAATTGTGTTAATTACCAGAATATCAGACATGTAATTAATATGCCACAGGAACAAAGAGCAAATGTACTAATAGCACATAATTGGACTTAAACTACACCCTTGGTAGAAGTCTCTGCAATGGAACTGTTGTGTGTGTGCTCCTTTTCAAATTAGCAATAAGGAATAAATTAACATCCATTTTCTTGCCCATACAAAGAGGGAATCATATTGTGGGGCAGGGTAATGAATTCAGAGAATGCCTTTACATTCCCATATGGCTCATAGGGAGGGGAATACTCATGGATGTGATTCTTCTCTTCTCCCTTGCAGGAAGGCAGGCAGAGAGAAGAGGAAAACTTCATTGTATGGCCAGATGTCCACTGGATATTTCAGTTGGTTTATCCATCCTTTTATACATGGTATGTTACGGTCTTATGTTGTTGGATAGGGAAATAGGTAGGGTCTAGTCATTGACCCAAAGGAACATCTGTGACAGAAGTGGAAAGAATAATCTATAATTCTTCACCTTTCTTTTTCTCCTCTTTCTCATCCCCTGCATAAATCACTAGTTCAGTTTTCTGTATTAATTAGGGAGTTAAAGCAGTTCTTAATGTGTGGGCATGGCGCACTATGCTGGCTCTTGAGAATAAGTTAGTACAAACCATGGAGAAACAAGGTAGAATCACTGGCTGGAGTTCTTGGGTTTAGTTTTTTGTGGACACACATTGCAGAAAGGCCCATCCAGAGCACCTGACTGCATTTCTCATTGTATTGAGTTAGAGAAGGAACACCTGATGCTGTTTCACTTTCTGTACTCTCCCCCTGTTTGTCTTTAGTGGTCTCCTACTAAGCTTTACAAGTAATTTATTAAATGCTTTTCAGAGGCTCAGTGGTTTCAAGGAGACCTCAGGACTCCTTCAGATAAGGAAATAATTTTTTAAGGAACAGGTCCAGGTTCATTCAGACTCCACTTCTATTTATGAAACACATCTTAAAATAGCCATTGTGGCATTAGATGCAAACACTTGCATTAATAAAGCCTAACTTTTACCGCGGTCCTTAAGTCAAGTATTGCTCTTTAACTAAGCACTTGAAAGCCCGTCTTTTGATGGTATTTCAAAGCATTACAGTATTTTTTAATTCAAGGTATTTCAAGGTATTGCAGTGCTTGATTTTTCGGACCTTTTGTGCCCCGCTTTCCTAAATATGCAGATGAAAAGCCTAGAAAATCTATCTTGTTCAATTGTCATGTACCTGTCATCACAATATCGAGACACCTGCCTTTCTCCTTTACAGAACTATTGTGAGAGTGCATTCATTAAAGCCTGTGACATTCTTGGAGATCCTCGGATGGAAGGTGCTAATGAGTTGTAAAATATTATAATGATGCTGCAGAATATTCAGGCTCTTTGTAAGGCAAACCTTGCATCTTTCCTTCGTTGCTTTTATGTTTCTAGATGCATATTTTGCAATAGAAGGTAAGTCTAAAAAGGGGGGGAAAAAGGGATTAAACAAGGTAGATTGCTAATGCTGCTAGTTTCCTTGTGAGATGCCTAGTTGATTTTGTGTAATACTTTGCTTATTTCTTACTTCTCATTGTCTCTCCAATGAACCCGTACTTCAATAGCTTGTTCAGAGTTCTCTGAACACTCAGAAATGTCAAGGGAGAAGATTTTCTTCTTCAGATTGCCAAGGCCTTCATTTGCATCTCCTAAATCAATTCTCACACATGATCAAAGCAGTTCTGGAAATTTTCAAGTGTGGGGAAAACCAGTCCTCTAATTCCTTCTTCTCTTAATATATGCAGTCAGGTTCCAAAGCTTTAAAAACAGAAATCTTCATCCACTGAATCTGAAAACACATGAATTCTATGCCTCTTTGCATTCAAAGAATTGCAACTGTGTGTATTAAGGACAGCAAGGCTAGAAAAGATATAACAGGTCATCTATGTACATTTTCTCTTCAAGCTCTTACATTTCTGTAGCATTTTGCTGTGGAATTTTCTTCTGAATGACCCAAAAGATGCCAGTTCTGTCTGTTGCCTTACAAGAACACTCTGTGGTTTCACAGATCTCATTGTGCAGGATTAACTTTTTATCTTCACCTTGAATTATCTGTTTCTTAGTGTCATTATTGTTCATTCTTCCTGCTTGGCTTAGACAGATAAAGCCATATCGGAAGCAAAAAATACTCCAAATTCCCCAAATACTTGGGGATTCTCCTATTGCTTTCTCGAGTGGGAAGGGGAGGAGCTGGTGAGGAGCTCAGTAGCTGTGCCTTCAGGACTGCAGAGAGCCTGTCAGAGACC
>JAVHNF010030845.1:0-18280 GCA_034783455.1 Micropsitta finschii | reverse complement strand
CAGGCCAAATACAGTTAGTTACAGGGTGAAATCTCTACAATTACTTACCTTATTAATTTTTTCTTTGGGATGTGTCAGAAGTGCTGGAAAATGTGAAAGAGCTTCACAATTCAGAACTACCTGTGTCTGTTCATCGGTACCAGTGACAATGTTTCCTACAGCTCTCAGCGCAGCAGTCTGAAACATAATGCTTTCTTTAAAGCGAGTTCTTTAATCAAAGATTTTTCTAGTTGAGCACATACTTTTAAACAGTAACACTTAAAAAAAAATATGAAAGTTTCATACAAATGTTATTTCACACAGGAAAAAGTACTTCTTAAACTTCAACATAAGCTATAAAAAGAAAACAACTACTTTCTCTAGCATTAGATTTTGAGCAACACTTCCTTAAAGTTATTCAAACTTACCTGCACTTTGACTTCTTGATGACTGAGAAGAGGAACCAAATGAAGGACTATGCCAGAGTCAATCACCATTTGGATCTGTTCATTGCCAGCATCCGTTAGATATGAGAGTGCCCAGACTGTATCTACCAATATCTAACAGTAAAAAATTATTTGTAAGTAGTGATGAAAGTCTTACAAGAAAATAATGTGCGTGAAAATGTAAAACAACTCTCATTGTCAAGCCAGAATTGATGCTATACAGCAAAACCCCACCTTATGAAAGAAACTAAATAGTACAGTTACTAGTCAAACTTTAATGTATTTAAACTTACTTTGGTAAAGCATTGATGCCATTAATTTTGACAACTGAGTTACAACTCCACTAGGAAGCAAGCAATCTTCAACAATTCTGACTTACGTTTAGGCAGAACACTGACCTATTTCATAATTTCAGTAGAGTGTGACTCATTTACTTCACTATTACAATAACCAATGTTCATGTTTAACAACTGTGAAGTTACATCTAAAGCTAATGTTCTATATATGCAGCAGTCACTAATTTTTCTTTCATTTACACTGATTTTCATTACACCAAACTTAAGTGCTAGGCAAAAACAAAAAGAATCATGTATTTATCTGTAAATGAATGTTCACAGGAATACAACTGAAACTGCATTTTATTTTTAAGTGCAGGGAAAGTACATGCAAATAAGCACTTGCAAAGACACAGAGAAATACCAGGCAAAAATCATAATGATACTTAAAAATAAGCAGCAAAAAGATACCAAAATAAACCAAACTAAGTCTGCTATAATGTCAGAGATCATCACTGACTTTTTTTTTTTAGTAGAAAAGTTCATTATGGCAAGCCTTATACATCAGTTAAAAAAAATTACATGAGAGCACAAAACTGGCTCTAAGTGGCATTACTTACATTTACATCTGTGTGGTGAATTAAAACACAGAGCGCTGGAAGGATCTAAGGAGGGAAAGAAGCATCTGACAGTTATTTTTAAGGCAGACAAATACTCAGCTTCAGTTTAGTTACACTGAACAGGGAGTAATTCAGTCACCTCCTGAATAGTTTCCATTGGCGGAGGAGGATCTTTGTGGCGGCACAAGTTGACCATGACCCAGGTAACATTTCTTAAGAAAGTTATGGGAATAGATGGGCTGATGAAGGACAGCAGTGGTTTCACTACTCCAAGACTAATAACGTAATCTCTACACTGGGGTCCATCACCTGTTTGAGACATCAAAGAACTATGAATACAAAGATCATCCCATGTCATGCTCAAAAAGTCTGATTTCTGCACACTTCAGTTATGTAACATGCACACAAAGTTAAAGAATATGGGCCCTGGAAAGATATAAATACAGACACACGTCTACATGGATACCTCTATGATAAAGACACTTGTATATAGCTTTAGTAGGATCTGTGGCTGCCTGCCCAATTTCTTCATTCTGAACTACTCATTAAAACGAGGTAAGTTTATAACTCATAGCAGATGCACAAGCTGAGATGGTGGTAGGCAAGAGAAAAGGGGTGGCAGTCCTGATAGTGACTAGCTTGATAGTCCCGATTATAAACCCTGTGATCTTCCAACATTAAAACATCCTAAGAGCTAGTTGAAAATTGCCTGAAAATGGATACTGGCTTTCTCGTATCTGAATATGCTTTTGTCACTGCCCATGTATCACTACAGTTGCCTTGAAAGGAGCATCTGACTTGTACTGAATGTGTTACCACTAACAGCTTCAGGCAGTTACACTACTGTGGATTTTGCTGGTTTGCTTCTTAAGGACTATGCATTTCTAAAAATACGAGACTGTAGAAGTCTCAGGATGTCAGAACCAGTATTAGTCCTCCAGCACTGCAAGCACAGTCAGAGCTGTAAACCACAAAGCTAATAATTGCAGATGAGGAGGAAAAATCAAGTGAAAAATCAAATGATCACAACTTATCTAGAATTTAAACACAATGTTTGTACACTCAGGCAAAATTTCAGAACTTGATACACAACAGAGAAAACAGCAACAAACAGGATACTTGCCATTCTAACAGCTGCCTTTTTTCTCATAGTTGAACATCTAAGCTCTAACACACAAAATCCTACCTAGTTTAGTCTTAGCTCACCAAAAGGAACTTCTTTTAGTAGGAGGGGTCACACAAACCTATGATATTTCCTAAAGCCCACACAGCTTGCTCACAAACATTTTGATGCGGTGAATGGAGCAGTCTCAGAAAAAGTGGCACAGCATCTGAAAGACACAAAAAAAAAAACCCATGCAATTGTTAAGAAATACACCTCTCTTAAAAGACAAGAGTTCACATAATTAGCTCTTCAAAGAAATTAGATATTTTCCTTCCTACCAAGTACTAAAGACTTCTCAGATGATACTGAAATAAAACACACCATAACAGTTCCTGCTCCCTTACAGAGTACACACTTCAGAATATTATGAAAGCCATCTCTTAAAATAACCTGACATTTATTTACAAGTCTCATATTTACTGAAGCTTGTCAGGACTCAAAATTTAGTTATATTTATTGAATTTAGAAATTCCATGCTTAGTTATCAGAACCAACTGCAAAGAAGTAACCATTTAAGACCAACCTCACCCATTCAAATTGACAGAGTCAGTAGGTCTACATCTACATTATTGACTGGTAAGGTATAACAGGACAGGGGTTTAAATTTGTTTCAATTATCTCCAGTTTACAGTACCTGATATCCCCCATCACATATTTACTAGGAGTGAAGTATGTGCCAGTTGCTAGTCTGAGCACATGCAGAAATCGAACCACTGAAGGACCTGTTGTATACATTGTCAGCACAGAGCTCCAGGCAATGCTTCAGTGATCAACATCACCTGCAGTTCTACCAAAAAGAAGCTTGGTTGATGGAGCACACACAAGCAGACACATGGTAAACTGCCCAAGAAGCAGTCCTACTGCCCATGAGGATGCACTACTAAATGCCGTATCAGTGTGTACTTCTCCCTAGTACTTCTAATTCTGCATTCTCTATCTTTTGATAACCATTATGAAGGTATGTGTACAGCAACAGCAGCTGTTCCCATGAATCTAGTCATCTTGGCCATGATGACTTGGCCAATGAAAACCAATATAGATGCACTTCTCAATGTGAAGTCTGCTTAAATATCACTGAATTCTGACTCTACACAACCTGAAATTTATTATCTAAGAGATTTCAAATACTCAGATATTTCAAATTAGTATTTCAAATTAGCAGTAGTTTCAAATACTACTACATGACAAAAAAAACAAACCACCAAACAACAGGACAACTGACTGAACAGTAAGAACAGGATTCAAAATACAACACACAATTCTGCAATTGTTACCAAGGCAGCTACTTTTCTACCCTATGTTGGTGTCAGACAGAACATGCCCAATATCGAGAACTAAAGCTAAACCAATGTTTCAAATATATTCTACATGAAACACATTTATATAACTGATCCTTGTGTTTTTTAGCCACAGCACTAAGGTGCTTGCTTACATGATTTGGTAACAACAGCTTAGGCTGTAAGAAGCATTCCTTCACTTTGTATCACATATTTCGTAAGAGGTTGGTATTTTTAGTTAGTCTGTCGTAATCTCTTGTTATTTCTCTAGCAAAAATGATTTACATTGAGGAATAATCTCTCTCTTCTACTGAAATATATCATTAAAAGAAATAAACCATACTTTCATATGTTATAGCTATTAAAGTAGCTAATACAGTGCATAAATGCAGACCTAGCTAAGTCAGATATCATCACCAAAATAAATCATTACTACATTTGGCACTCATCTTCAATCCATTTATAAAAGCTAGGTTTAAACAAAAAGTGTTCTAGATCAGAGGTGTGGGCCAGATTATACATTTATTAGATTTTCAAAAGAAAGCTTGGGATGCAACAAGGCAAGGGAGGATGGGAAAATGGAACACTAGAATTATTAGCAAAGATACATACTAAAACCAAAGCTATAGCAAAGTTAACAGGTTCTTAACACTGAGAGTTTGCAAAAATCAAAGAACAACTGATCTTGCAACCAATGCAGCAATAAAACATACATTCCATTAAAACAACAACAAAAACCCCTTTAACCTTGAGTCACCTGCCTTAAATTCCTTCACATCCATCACAGAGAATACAGCATTTTTTCCAGTTAAAGATTTTGAAACACATGTGGTCACTTAACAGAGAAAATGGTGCTAAAAACTTTCTCATGAAGACCTATTTTTTTCTAAATATAAAGTTTATGAGAAGCTTGTAACTGCTTAGCACTAACAACAAAACCACATTATCTTAGATCACTGAAGTGGGGGGGGGGGGAAAATCAGTCTTAGAACATACGTAACAAGTACTGACATCCCAACACGAACACCAGCACACCTCTTAGAAACTGTACTTACTACATGGAATAAAAGTTCCAAGCAGTTCTAAAAAGAAGTCAATATATGAAAGTCGGGGGTGAGGGGGGAACCACACACAAAAGACCAAGCGTAATTCTGTGTCTTCGTTGTTGAAAGCACAACATGTTTAATGGCATTGGCAGTATGCACTGCAATACAACAGTAATTCTAACCATTAAAACTTTAAAACTACTGGCATCTCACATAATGTATACTTTGTCGATTTTTTTCCCACCCTTAAATTTTAGACAAAAACTTGGTTTACTGTACTCTTGACTCTTCTACAGGTCTCAGGAAACTCTGTTTTACTCATTCAATTCAGAAAGCCTGCAGGCACTTCTACTTAGTTCTGCTTTACCAGACTTAGGTCATGTTTAGATACAGAAGAAAATTTGCTTTGCTTGGCAAGTTGGATTTCAAGTCCAACAACCATTCCTTTCCATGCTTCATATTCCTCAATCTATGAAGGACAGTGTGTTTTCTTCAACTTGATATTGGAACAGAGTTCAGTGTCAGGCATCCTCTGGCCTTGGTCCACATCTTTTCCCCCCTCTTCACTATAAGATAGGAAATCCCTCTAACAGGAGGGTTTTTTTTGTTTGATTTTGTTTCAAGCTTTCTGTTGGGTTTAACTTTGAAAACTGGAAACCAGCAGATATCAATTCTGCTAAAATAGTGTGAGTTTCCAGAATACATTACTCACCATTAGGAAACCCAACTGAATTTAAAATCTGAGAAAATGAAGAACAAAAGCAGGTGTGCGCTTCAACTGATGCTGCTTGCCAGAGAAGATGTAGAGCATCTGGCAGGAGACTTCATGGGCAGGTCCTTCAGCGACGTGCCTGTGATTGACAACTGAGTTTCAACCATCCTGGCTATCGCATGAAAGGACCAACCCTAACACGTGGATTGGTGAACATGCTTGAGACAGAGGAACAGGCATGTGGATGCGCTTTACAGTATCATTCAGATGATTTTTCTTATTTCTGTGGAAACTATAGTGTGTGCTTTATCAATGATCAAATACTGTTCGACTTACTAGATTGAACTACAGCCTGTGTTTGTTCAGAGGTTCCAGAGGCAATGTTTGTCAAAGCCCAGGCAGCTTCAAACTGTAAAGAAGGACTGCAAAGCAAAGGAAAAAAGAAAGAATAAAAATTATAACATGAATTTTCAAACTAGATGCCAGAGGCACATTGCTAAATACCAAGAATTCTTGCAGTAATTAAAGTTCTAGAAATACTCACTTGTCATCTCTTTCAAGACAATGCACTAAAATTGGTAATATTCCTGATTTTATTAGATCATCAATTGGTGGATTGCGATCACTGGAAAGCAGCTTCCTGTTCAAGAGAAGGAGAAAACACAAAACTTAACACAATGAGAAATCATGAAAGATCTCTGGAAGTTTAGTCCTAACTTGCACTCCAAGTGGAACTATTGCTGACACGAGATCAAGTCAGTAATGGCTTCCTGGAGTTGAGTTTTGGAAATCTCTAAGCACAGACATTCCACAACCTCTCTGGACAAAATGTTCCAGTGCTGCACTATATTCTGTGCTGGGAAGTTTTTCCTCAGTGTGTGTCTCATACTCTTAAAGATGAAGCAGGATTTGTTTCCTCCACTTTAAGTGAAAACAGCTAATCCCCAAAATTTGAATTAAAGAGCTATCAAAAAACTGAAGCTATTAAACTCATTGCCCATTTTGGTTGCTATGTTTTCTGACTGTTTTTAAAGATATATTACCAGTCAGTAAAATGAAAATCACCAGAGTTATTATTCAGTTACACCCTCCTACAGCCTCCACCCAACAAGGGAGATAAACAGATCCTGGCTGTTTTGATGGGAAAGGCAGAAACTTGGTTCTTCTTTACTAAGGATATAATTTCAGAGAGCAAAGATTCATAAAGTACTACTGTAAAGAACAGAGGTGTACACATTTGTTTCAATTTTTAAAGCCTCTACCTTCACCTTTCTGCAGCAAAGAAATTAAGGAGAAAGAAGGAAGCTTCTTGGAGAAGACAACTTGGGCTGTTGCACGGAATTTTTACTAGCAGTAGGAATAGAGATTGTATATAATCATCTCTTCATATATCAGCTGATTCACAAACACATGAAAGGCATGACAGAACACAGTAACTAGAAATCAGCTTTCCACTGCTGCTTAATCCTGAAAGATCAATGGTGTGTTAAAGGGGAAAGAGAACTGGAGATAAGAAAAGCCAGAGCAGCAAAACAAAATACTTTGGAAAACTAAGCAATCACAATAGGGAAGATCTGAACACAGATTATGTGAAGACTCTTGTAATAATCAGATGTGCATTTTCAACTTCTAAATAGGTAAAGGACATTCTTTTGTAAGTGAAGACAATTTACATTTACAAACTTAAAAAAAATTAAGGAACACAAGTGTACTTAGAGAGTCTTAACACTTTTTTGTCCAGTGACAAAATCATAGTGAAGTCTATTCATAAATGAGCTGCTCAAACAGGTAGAGAACTCTACTACCAGAATTAAATAAAACTTCAGGTCTGGGGAGGTGGGTCAGGCAGTGGTGTTTGTTTAGTTTGGATTTTGCTTTTTCTTTAGCACTTCAAATCAGTTTTCTGTTGCTCGTATTCTAACTGTGTGTTTTAGAGGTTAAATTCAGGTAAGGTTTTCCTTTCCTGTTCCAGCTTCAGACCAAAGGATGGTACAGATTCAATCAAGATGAAGAAGCATTTGGTTTTGGCTCTAAAATATACTTCAATGTCTTTCCAACAACATAAATAGCACTGTTTTAATTTTTAATTAGTTTTCAATTAAAAACCCAAACCGAAACAACAACTAGTTACAATAGGAAGAAATCCACACAAACATTTCCATTTCATTTTAAGGCAGGCTCAATTCAGCGTTCTTTAGTCTAATCTGGTTTAGAGCACTGCAGTAAATAGGATGCTCTACATGATACTACCCTGCGTTGATCAGACTTTTTAATGAAGGCAAGCTGCCCAATGGAAATGGGCAAAGAAACTGGTCATTCCCCTACCAGTTTTAAACACATTAACTCTCAACAATCAAAGTAACTCCAAAGTCACCCAACCTCTCTACAACCTGGAAATATTCCCTTGCACATGAATGAACCCTCCTGACCACAGATAGTAAACAAATGCAAAGTTGTAGCTTTCTGCTACAAAACAAACTGATTTCTACCACATCCACTAGTTCAGGAAACAGCAGTTAAATACTGGATTTATGCAAGCAAAGCTCTAAGAGTATTTTAAGATCACTTCTGGAATACATACAACTACACAGAATTCCTCTTAAATCAAAAAGTGGTTTTAGAGGCCTGATATATGATAAAACTAGAAAAGCACTAAAATCTTAGCATAATGAAAATCCTGGCTACTTCAAAGACTTCAATATTTTGATTTTTCTTGTAAAGTTCTACTTATCAAGTTAAAAAAAGAAAACAAACACACAAAATCAGCCAAAAAAAGGCAAAAACCAAATCAAAATAACACAAAACAGACCCACAAAAAAAACACCAAAAAACAAACAACAGAACAAACCCCGAAACAAACCAAAAACCAAAAAAAGCCAACCAAAACAAAAAAAAAACCCAAACCAACAGACAGTAAAGGACACACTTGTTCTAGTTAAGCTTAAACTAGAACACATTTCCGAATTTAAGAGCATGAGAAAATAAGAAAACCAATGTATTTGGGAAAAGTGTTCTTACCTTGCAGCCTGCACAGCACTCAACTGTATACCCTGGTTGTCACTCGAAGCATTCTAAAATAAGAGAATTTAGACTTTTCATATATTTGTCACCATGACACAAAGAATATTTAAACAAATTAATTTTTTACCTGTACTATTGCCTCCAAAGAAGTGTTTTGCTAGAAAAGAGACGAAAGCCGTTAGAAATTTAAAATGCCTTTTAAGTATAAAAAGAAGATATGCTTTAGAATTAAATGAATTCTTACCACTCTAAAGTCACCATCGATATCAGAATCTTCACAAATATCTTCATGAGGAACATTTCTCTTCTTTAGAAGATGCTCATCTCTTTTGTTCTTAAAGAGAAAAATTACTTAATACCTTTAAAACTTTGATTTAGGGGGTGTGGGGCATGTTAAGAAGGAAACAGAAGCCTCTGTTTTAAACAATAATCAAACATGCTTTCATTGGCACTGATAAAATTTCCAAAGGGATTTCCAAAATTTCAAGAGGTAGGAAAGGACTGCACAAAGAAGCACATTTTGGAAATCACTTCTTCCTAGAAAAATCCTTCTCTCAACTTTATATGCAGCAGTAACTACTTTTTGCTGGAAGTTTCATGTGCACACATCAGTCCACACTGACAAGGCAATTCCCAGAGCCAGTTTTCTGTTCATCCCAAAAGCAGAACAAAACAAGTTATGATTACTTTTCTAGTTTTCCAACAATTCTAGGCAGTGTTACCTTCACACATTCACTCTTCCACTCCTACTTGTGTATTGAACAATTTTGGGAAAGTAAAAAGCTTTCTGTTTACAGATTAGTAAGAACATCCAATTTTCAAAGGAAAAGACATAACCCTTTTTTTAAGGTTTTAGAATTAAAAGCTAGCTGAAGAAGCAAGCATTATTCCCTTCAATAGACTACAAATAAAATCCTGGAGTCCTAGAAGAAAAATTATAGAATTTCTAATACAAGGTATGGTAACATCAGAACTTCCTTCTAAACCAAAACACCTTTGCAGAATTAGTAAAGAGAAATAGATAGTTTAACAATGGTATTAGTGGTGGACTACTGAAAGAACACACAACAGTTGGCTTAGGTTTGGGGTTTTTTTAGCCTGTATCAAAACCTCTTGAATTCTACTGAAATGTGAACATAACCAAATGCCTTTTAGTAAGGCTAATGCTAAGTTACCTCACCTTTCTCAACTCCACAACAACTTCATTTCTTTGTCTTCTCATAGTCTGAAAAAGAATCAAAATCAAAATGCATTATGCTCTAAATCCAGACCAAATAATTAAAAAAGTTCTTGAACTTTAAACAGTACTCATACACACAGGATTTGTCATTATGCAAGCAGAAATCCATCAGGAAATGGAAGTGTGGGGTTTTGGCATTTTTTGGTTTGGTTGGTTGAGTTTTGTTTGTTTATTTTGTTTGTTTGTTTTTTTACTATGAGATAACATCTTCTAGATCGTCATATTGAAGAAAAAAGGGTATGCAGGATCAGGAATAAACAACCTGACAAGAAAATCCCCAACACTGTAAGAGCAATTTTTATTTTCTCTACAGCTCTCGCTGAAAGTATTCACTTAAAAAAAGTCAATTGCAAAGACATTTAAATTGGTTTACTACTGCTTGTGTTACTACTGTGCAAAGTGAAAATAGGAGAAAAAAAAAATTAGTCTAAAGTGATTTTATTTTAGACTTTGAACTTTAGAGTGAATAAGAATAGCACCATTAAAAACAATTGCATTTTTATGGTGACTTAACTATTCACAAGCCTAGAGAAAGCTTGAAATACCAGAGCATAAGGGACTGCATCAACACAGAATACAAGGAAAAGGAACAGCTAAGAGACTTTCTAAACAGCAATAAGAAGCAGCTCTAAAAATAAGGATTAAAAGCTAGACTTTCAAAAATGTGATTGTTTTGATAAAAAATAATTCTTATTTCATCAGAAAAAAAAACCCAAACAAACCAGTTCTGAGCAAGGCAGTTTTACCTTCTCAAAAGAAGGAATTACAAGAACAGGAACAGAGCAGGAAAGGATGCAGGTGGAAAGGAGATGATGGCTCCCCACTGCTCTGGGGTAGAATTTTCATCATTTGAGGACTAAAATGCAGTTCATCACAAGGAAAACAGGCACAGGAAGGAAAAAGCTCAACAGCCCCACATCATAATAGCTTCCCATATTTAAAAGGCAAAGTATACAAGCATACCAATGCAGCTGAGGCACCTGGGATGACTAGATAAGAGTCATAATAAGCAAATGCAAACCGTCCCACACTGAGAAGGACCAAATCAAGTTTCCAGGCAATATGTGCATCTTTAAAGAATGTTGATTCAATTGGCCAATCAAAATCAGAATTAATAGCTGAGTCTAAAGCAGCTTATATTCATGGCTTTTTCAGTTTTAAACCTAAAAAGTCAGTCATCTCTGCTACATGGCAGTGAACAGCTGACACTGAACACTACTTGTATGCAGGTAAGTTTTATTCCAGTGCTACGGAGTTACTCTCCATAGCTGGGTAAACTTCTGAAGTATTTCCTGAAATCTTCAAATGACAGAGAGAATCTCAAAGGTATAACCTCCAAAGAAGAAAAACTATACTTCACCAATAATCTTAACATTTTTCTAGTCTAATATGTATTCTCCTAATTAATCTAATACTGGTCTTATAAATACATAAATAACATTTTAAAGGTCTTTAACAGCTCCATCTCAAATTTCTGTATCAGCAAAAACCAGAAAAGTTTCTCCAGCAGTTATCTTCTTACACGTGCATACATACAGTTAACAGACTACTGGCATCATCACCTGGCAGCCCATGCTTCAGCTTTCCGTAGTGCATCACAGGTTGCCAACAGGATGTGGGGTAGCAACCATGCAACAGGATAGCACAGCCTATGATTCAGCAGCAAAGACATATATCCCACCTGAGTAATGAATGGCAGCTGAAGAAGAGAGCTAAAGGCAAGCAGCACTCAGTAGCCATCCATCTGTGCTCAAAGTGCTGCTGCCTTCCTGGAGAAGCTGATACACTAATGGCTATCACCCACCTCTTAGAGGCTTTGGGAAGATGCTGCAATTTACAACTGACTCATCTACTGCAGACTCTTGCGCTCAGCCTGTAATGTAGTGCTCAAAGTAGTTTCTCCAAAGTCTACTACTATGGCATGTTCAAGAAAAAAATAAAAAGACTAAAAACTCTGATAATAGGAGTGCAAAATCGTACCAAACCCTTGCTGATCTCACTAGACTGTTAATTAATGCCTTCCCAAACTAGAAGTGCTACTGCAACCTAACAAAATAAGCACACCTACTGAAAAGCTGCACTGCAAGAAGGATTCTTCTTGCCAGACTTTAGTCATGACATTACTGGTCACAGAAAACCTGTTGCTGACCAACATCCAATGTACATTTCAAGGCAGTAGAAGACTGAATTACTAAGACACCAACTATAAGACATTAAGCTGTAAGGATATGAAAAAGTAATAATTGCAAATACTAGTGAGCCCAAAAGGAAATATATCCCAACTCAGGTGGTAACATACCTTCAGGACAAGTACACACACATATGTATATGACAAAGACATAGGGACAAGTGAGTGGGCCCAAAATAAATACTCCAAGAAAAAAGCCCAGGACACGTCATTTAGAAGTTTCTTTACTTGAAAAATCATAAATGTAGTTAATCAGACTTTAAAAAATTCCTGTAACTATCAGTACTTTACTGGAACAAGAAGAAAGTTCTCCCTCCAGACATAAGCTGACAGGCCTTTGGTTTTAATTCCTGCCTGCTTCTTAAGAGGACCTACATAACTTGGACTCACAAATGCCTTCAAATGAAAGACAAGCAACTAATGAAGTCACTCAAGAACAATTTACCAAAATAAGGCTCCAATAAAATAACTTTCTGTGTAAACAGTAGCTTGTTGACAAACTAGTTATTATTCATCAACTTGTCACTGCTCTTCCTCCTAGGAAGAAAAAACACACAACAAATACGAACTGAAGTTAGCTCACAGCATCATCACCTCAGCCTAGAAATGGAACAGACAGGTTGGTCAGCAGACTCATGATGAACTTGTGTGGCCTTCTGGGAAAAAACTCAAAGGGCAGAAAACCAGGTATAATGGTTCTTTGGCAAGTGGCATTGTCAAGCTAGATTCTCCTGTCCGTTCTGTATAAGATTTGCCTTGATTGCTGGACTTCCTCGATTCAGTTCTCAGTCTGCACTAACACAACTATGAGTAGGAAAGCAGTCTCAACTTAAAAGTTTAAGAAACGGGATTCAGAATGGTCCTTGTAAAGTGTTCCAATTTAAGCATACTCATCACTTCAGTATGAACTCATGTGGCTCTTTCAGTCAGTCACTGGATCCTGTTCTTCATTTGCTCCATCAAAAAGCAAATCATCAAATCTATTTCTGTCAGCCTATGATTGCTACCCCTCCATCTTCCTTTCTTTAATTATATTTAGCTGAAATTTTATCGTAAGGGCTATTTTCTGACCATTTACTGAGCCCTTCAGCTTATCATTAAAATCTTGTGTTAGCTGATGCCTGCAGAATCCTGATACATTCTAGTGCTTTTCCCAACAATTCCAGAAAACAGAGCAATGTTCTACACTCCACACTCAGGAACAGCTCCAATCTATGAGCCCTTTCTAAGTACATAAGCCTGGAGCTCATCTAATGTATCCTTACCCCTCTTCCACTTCTTCATCTGAATCACTGCTTCTAGGAAACTTGTACCATTTTACTATTATAAAATATTTCATTCAAGTAGCTTTACTTATGCACCTACAACAGGCAGGTCTGACAGCATTCCAATAATAGTAGAACATTACCTATTCCTCTCATTCTAGTCAAGGGTTTCCACAGGCACATTGTTTCTGTTGTGGAACTCCAAAGGCAACAGTTACTTTAAACCCTGAGCCATCTTTCATTCCTAGAAAGTCACAACACCCCAGCACTAGTCTTCTTTAGTAATCAAAACACAAAATAAAAGCTACAAAGAGAGAGCAGGATGTATGTGTGGGAAATATAACACTATTTATCTTCAAAACCTTTTGTGAACTGGATGGCATTTTCAGTTATTTTCTTTTTAAAACACCACTTACTATGGCCCTGTAAACAAACTGCTTACTCACTAGAGCAGGCACTCAGAAAGCACTCTGTCTGTAGACCACAACTGGAAAAGGCTAGTCTACACGCCATAACATCCAGTGCAGGAACTGCACCAGTGACCAGGAAACTTTGTCTTGTCCTTTGCAAGTGTAAAAGACACCCACCAAACTACTAAAAAAGGAAAGAACCCTTCAGATACATTCAAGTTCATATTTACATTTGCTAAAAATCCACTGTCTTCACATTTAATCAAGTGATTTAGACCCTCTTCTATCAACTGTTTCCCTCCTATACTAATCCTAACTCATTTGTAACCTGAAGCAATTAAGTCTGCTCTCAAGATCATTGATAAAAATGGCATGGCATTTTACAGCCAACACAATCTCTACAAGATACCACTAGAAAACACATCTCAGCAACTATTCCCCCTTCAGAATTATAATGGGACTCTCCATCACACATAAATAAAAATCAATATGACATCGCATATGCTGTCATTCTGGTTTTTCCTGGAGAAGTTGTGCATGCCAAATAAAATGCCTTACACAAACAAATAAGTACGATTTTTAAATTATAAAATGTATGAGATTCACCACAGAATTACAAGTCAGCTTAAAGGAACCTATTTTTATCTAACTCAGTGAGTGAAATTCCTGCTTCCCTTCGGTTCCTCCATATTTGAATCTTAAGTAAACTATTGTGTGGAATACAGAAAAGGCTGAAAAGCCTTAACTACCTGCAATATCCAGTATATCTTGCAACATTATCTTTCCTTCAACCCCCTGAAGCTTCCTTGGTGTTCTCAAATATAGTTAATATTACAAGTCCAGTGAACCCTACTGGCAGCTCTTAAAAATCTTGACACTGCTGATTGTAAACCATCCAGATTCAGTGGCTGCTCCAAAATTAGTTTTCAAGTACTCTGCATTACAATATTATCGTCATTTCAAATCATGTGTCTCTGAATTACAGAGCAGAAATACCTATTTGACACTTCTTCTGTGCAGGCACTCTTAAAGCAATTCTTAATCTCCCACCCAGCAACACAGTCAAGTCAGGGAAGAAGAGGCCAGCAGAAAAGCAAGATTGTTCCAGCAGTTGCACAGAAATAATATAAATGAAATATTGTTTTGTTTGTTTTTAAATGAAACCAAAGAGCCCAAACATCAGTCAAATTTGAATGCTGCAGCAGGTGAGATGTTGATCACCTGGTAAGACAAAAAGAAGCAAACAAAAGCCCAATCCAAACCCTCTTTGAAATTTTGAAGAACTCCCCAGAAGCTCAAGACCTGTAACATGCAGTAGCAGACAGCAATTACTCAAAATCAAACTGTTCATAAAGTTATGTCTGTTGCAGACTTAATGAACAATTTGCACTTATGCTGGCCTTTGTAAAGATTGAGTATCTGATTCCAAGGTCTGTGGTACTACAATTAAAAGTGAAGATGGGAAAGAAAATTGGGTATCATCACAACTATACCCACAGTAAACAGAAAACACAGCTTTTCCTTTCTTATTCAAGGAAAGTCTAAGTAAAATCTGTTCCTTACTGAAAACACAAGAGGAGAATAGTTCCTTAACTAGTCTTGCTAGTAGATAGGTATTTGCATAATTCTGTGTGAGAGTCCAGATAAGCACTTAAGTAAGATTCTGGATGTAAAAACAAACAAACAAACAAAACCTGAAACCACAACACCAACCAAAACCACCCAAGTGACCTCTTCTGCAAAGCTAGCTCCTCTTTGTGCTGTTACAACACTATTTTTTCCTCCACAGCTCTAACTCTTAAATCTAAGACCTTACAGAATGCTGTTAAGACAATCCACTACAGATACCACCTTAGTATTAGCTGCAAATTATTGCTCTCTCAGCACAAACTCTTTCAATATTTCTTTGAGCAGCGCTATAAAGAAGAAAATGAAGAAGGAAGTACTTTATCTTTGTGGTCACAATGAATCCCTTTATTCCCAAAGCCACCACCAATCTGTCATCTTAGAACAATCTAGCAGCAATTGTTTACAACGTAACATGTCCACACATGCATGTTTACCCAATACTCAAGCAGATGAAGGAATTTTGCTAAACATTTTATGTAAAATAGGTGTGTGTGGTTTGGTTCCCCCCCCACCAACCTTTTTCAAGGCCCAAATTTCTATTTTCAGGAGCATATTGATATGGTTTGGAAAATGGCAGTTCATTAAGCATCCAAAAAGCTAAACACACACTTAGCACTTTAGGAGACAAAAAGTAAGGAATTCCGTGTCTTCTGTAACATATACAACAACACACTGTGAAGATGTGGGATCTGGGAGACAAGTACATGTGGCAGCAACTGGTAGCAACATAAGTGTCAATGACTGATTTAGACAATACTGAATTGTACATGTACCATTAAAAAAAAAAAAATAAATCTTATTTGTGACATGACAACCCTTCACAGCCTCTGCAACATCTGTAGTTGGGATTCACCCAAACTAGAGTGATTAAGGTCTACTCGTCTGCTCATGGCAAATGAAGGTAAACTGTCATGGAAAAAACGACCACAGGTTTGTAAAAGAAACCAATGGCTAAATGCGTAATTTCAGCAGAGATTAAGAGGAGGAGAAGTGAAGGAGGGGGAAGGAGGGAAAGAGATAAAGATCATATGTTGGCTTCCTATGTGAAGTAAATAAGACATCTTTCTGGGCATAGAAACACAGGTGTTGTGAACTAACTGAATACTTATTAGCAACTGTTGCTACCATAGGATACTTGACTGTAAGTGGACATTACCAACACCCCTCACACTAACAAAAAATGTGATGTGTAAGCAGTTAATAAGCAAGAATGAGAGCCATAAGCCTCAGCTATTGTATGAAAAACAGCCATCCACGGTGGTTATTTTAGGTACCAAGCATATGTTCCAGGATTTGTTGGATAGATGTCAGCATCTAAAATTTAACGTGGCCTAGCAGTGGGGTTTTTTCACTCTGTAGAAGGCCATTTAAGCACATCAGCAAACTAAAAAAAAATACTTCAGAGATAACCTGCTTCCTGATACACACGCATGTATTCTTTTTACTTGCACGTGTCCGCATTGCACTTTTTTTACTTCAGCTGACTTACCTTAAAACTCAGTACATAGGTACCAAAGGAGAGAACCCGGATGAATACCAACCTGTATTTTCCCATTATTTTAATTTTTTACTATAATAGTACACATATCACTGCACCTTCCTAAAAATGTCTTTCTTGTACAGTTGTCCATTCAGTGATAATGTAACAATTTAAACCAAATTAATACCTAAGACAAGTAGTTACAACAAAGCTAACCACCCTACTAGCAAACAGAGCAATCGCTGCATTAATTATTCCTACTTTCAACATTTTCGTCATCATCAAACTTTGGACATAACTGAATAGTGAACTGTTTTATTAATACACTTGGACAAGTTAAAAATCCAGGTGTTACTGGCTTCTGAATTATCCAAATGGGAAACTTAACAGATGTTTTATAAATGACAGCAATGTAAATGCATCATTCACTTTTGAGGAAGAAATACTGCAAAAATTTTGTCTTCATATGAAAGATTAGAATATTACGCTAAATATAAGGACCCATATTGAGAGTAATGAAAAATGGTATGAGAATGCCAAAGCCTATTTCTTGATCAGAATCCTATACTGACAATAGTCAGATACACACATTTTCCAAATCAGCACTCCCAACCAAGCACTTAGAGGTGAGGACTGACACCTAATTTTTAAAACTGAGTATTTACGAAGGAAACCCAAAGTTAACTATCTCTTCTGCTGCACTGAGGAAACATCTTCACATTTCAAATAATGTGTGCAGCAATCCAGCCACTAAAAAGTTCAGTATGCTATAAGCCAAACTGTTTCCATGCTCAGCTGAGCAGTAAAATAGTAATATTAGCCCTGTATTAAAAAAAAAAAAGTACTGTATTTTATATATAGAAAAATCTTCAGTGCGCTTTTATTAATAAAAATCTTCACTATAAAGAGTAGGCAATAATTAATTCGTTTATTCACTGGAGTACCTTACAGAGACACACAGCAGAATACCCACCTGGGCCCTAATCCCTGACTCAGGCTTTTAGGGGCCACTCAGCGCAAAGAGCGATTATTAAGAGCTAGCAAGAAATTAAGGCAGAGCCATGCGAAACCACGACTGCTGTGCTGGGCGGCACAACACCGAGACAACACCTCTCTCTACCAAGAGTGACTGGGCCGAGCTACGCTGAACTAGAGCCCTGAATTCAAGGCCGGTACTGCCCGCGCCGCGGGGACCAGCCGCTCATGCCAGCCGCTCCCCTCCCACCCCTGGGCTGCGGAGCCCGCGGACGCCCCGGGCGGCGCTGCGGGGCCGGGCGGCGCGGACCAAGCAGGCAACGGCAGCCGTAGCCCCCTCAGCCGCGGCCCTCCCGCCTCCGCGCGGCGCCCAACAGCCCGGCCGCGCCCGGCCCCACAGCGCGGCCTTCCCTTCTTCTGTCTCCTTTCCCTCCCCGGGAAGCGGCGCTCCTGCCTCCCTGCGGGGCGGGCAGCGCAGGCCGCGGCCCCGCCGCGGGCCCCTCGCCGGCGGATTAGGAAAGACGCCACACGGCGGCGGCCCCCTCCCGCCGG
>JAVHNF010030834.1:0-14232 GCA_034783455.1 Micropsitta finschii | reverse complement strand
GTGAGGGTGCTGAGGCGCTGGCACAGGGTGCCCAGAGAAGCTGTGGCTGCCCCATCCCTGGCAGTGTTCAAGGCCAGATTGGACAGGGCTTGAAGCAACCTGCTGTAGCAGAAGCTGTCCCTGCCTATGGCAGGGAGGTGAAACTAGGTGATCTTTAAGGTCCCCTCCAACCCAAACCATTCTGTGACGTGATTCTATGCCCTGAGGTGTTGATCTGTCTACCCTATTCTAACAATTTTGCTGCAAAGATGACAGAAAGGCAACACCATGCAGTTACCATCCATAAATCCTAAACTCAGTCTGTGGTTTCATGGTCAGCGGCAGTGATGCTCAGACAGTCCCATCCCACCATGTGCATCTAACTTCTCCTGCTTACACCTGTCCTGGTATCCACCAAGGAGCGATTGATATATCTGGATAATGAATCACACAGAATCTGGGAAAACAAACAACACTTCTTCATTTTACTTAATTGTATTAGATCAGTTCCCTTGTTTGTTCACGATGTAGCTACACAAACAGTTCTGCTGGCGCAGTGCAGGGAGTGGCACATGAACAATTGGTGGGAAGAGAGGGAAGTGGGAGGAAATGAGCCAGAATTACTTAAGCCGATATCATAACCAAATAAATCCTCATGGACCCAAAGCTCATGTGAACGGAGCCTTTAGTCTAGTTTAAAGTGACCTTTCTTCCAGAATAGTTTGTTCTGTGTGTGAAGCAGCTTGCCCTGAACCAGGCACATTTATAGTGTCTGAAGCTTATTTACAAAGGGACTTTACACCCCAGTCTATGGAAGAAATAGGGGGGATCTGTAGGCCTACAGGGGCTCTCAGATAACAGCGCAACCTCAATCATCAGCGGGAATTCCACTGCTGCTGTGTCAGAGTAGTATCAACAGCAGTTAAAAATGTCCTAAATGCTATGGGCTGGCTGACATCCACCCTTTTGGCCATTCCAGAAGCAGGAATAGTGAAGTACTAAATCTCATGAAGTGTCATGGTCACCATGTCATGAAAGGATCTGCAAGGCTACTATAAGAAACTAACATCGAGACAAACTGTGTTTCACTTGCCCTGCCTGTACAGTGAACAGCAGTGTGTGCAGGTACTTCCTTAGGATTTTCTCCATGTCTTCCCAACAAACCCTGTAAGAATTTGTATTCAGCTTGGGAAAGGAGCAAGGAGTCAGGACCATCCAGGGAAGCCCTTGGCTTCCATGACCTCTAGAGCAGGCTACTTGTGCCTGGCTCTCTCCTCAGCACCAGGGAATCCTCTCAAATGAACAACCCTGTTGCACAGCCGCTCCATGGGTAAATTAGTACAGCCTCAGGCCTTACACCACATTGTAAGCAGTGCTCACCAGAGGAGCAGCTAATGCAAAAAATATACAGCTAATTGAACTAATTTTTGCAAAATGTGGCTGTTGCCTTTTTCTCTTTGTAACTTTTTCCTCTTTTTCCATGCTCCACCCTCGTTTTTCTATGCAATTTACCATGAAAATACACTTTCTCTTAAATATTTTTCTACTGAAAGAACCCACACAATGCTTAGCCCCAAATATTTCCCACTGAAACACACAGAGCCGTGATGACTGTGTTGGCATCATCTTCAGAAGCTACTCACTGCTAAAACATCAGTGCAATGATTAGCTGCAACAAAACCTGATGATTTAGAAATGCCTTAGAGACATACTTCTGCTTTCTAATTCAGTCTTTCTTTTGCTGTATGGTGCAGGGATTGTTTGCTGGGAGAAATGGCCTGACGTCGAAGGTTAGTCTATATTTAAATAAGTGGGTTATTCTCTCAGCTCATGTTTCAGTTTAATTTTTCAGTAGTTGTACTGGAAAAGTGCCAAAGGAACTGTGAAACCTTGTAACAGGGTTCTGAGGGGACAACAGTCCTCACCAGCCACTGCTGGAGCAACTTCCATGTCCTGTCACCTCTCAACTCTGCTGTTCCTTCCCCCTGCTCACCAGGACATACCTCTCGCTGTTCCTGAGCAGCTTTTTGGTCTGGAACTGTTCCTGTTGTCACACCAGTTCAGGTAACCTTGCAAACCCTCTACACAGAGGAAATCTTTGAGTATTAATGGCTTTTCTTCCCACTTAGAGGATGGTTTCATACTATTCCAATCCAAGCAGCTTCCATTCCACTGTCACTCTCCCTCCAGCCTCAGCCATGTGTTCCCTCCCCTGCATTACATGTAACCCATTAATTTAAATGGTGTGGAGCTGCACCTTTGTCTGTAAGACACTGCAATAGATGTCTGTGTTGTTGCTTGAGCAAGAGGACTGTCGAGGGTATTTCTTTCCCTTGTTGCATATAGGGTGTGAGGACAAGTACATGTGCACCAAGATTCATTAGTGGGGTTCATAGCTGAGGCCATACATTGAGTCTAAGACTGAAAATAAACTAAACCCAGAGACTGAGAAAGGGAAGGCAAAGGAAAAACTCTTTGAAGTGAGCAGCTGAGAAAAAAGTGAGGGGAATACTCAGTCCTCTCCAGCCCCCCTGTAGTGCCTTTCCCATAGTAGTGATATGATGTTAATTGAGACCCACGCAGATGCTATTGGCTGTAACCACTTGTCTTGCAGGTGCTGCATGGAGGATGGTTGTTAAGCTCTGTGCCCCCTAAAATGTAAACACAAGCTACAAGCAAAGGGTAGGGAAAGGGGGGAAGAAGGGGTGATTCTCACGCTGGTGGCCATTGCTTCCCATGGGAACCTGCAGAGCACACTATCAGGGGTTTGCAGGTGCAAGGTCATGGGAACAACAGCATGGGACAAACAGCATGGGAACGACAAGGGAAAGATACTGCCCCAGGAGCTCCAGGAAAGATTCCCAAGGCAGCTGGGGGGAGAGAAAACAATGCTGGGGGTGGGAAGCAGGTTTGGAGTTGCGGGTGGAAGGCCTTTAGCAGCACAGAAGGCACCTCAGGCCCTGGTGCCACAACCCCAGGACACGCTGCTATGTCCTTGTTATCAGTCATGCTGCCACACACTGGCGTGGTGGAAGGCACAGTAAAGGAAACTTTTCTGGGCCAAAACATCTTTTTAGCTAGGTGAAAGACAGTCCTGAAGCTACTTGTTTAGAGACCTTTCCCCTGTTTCCAATGTCTGTCTTTAGCCACTGTTCCTGACTGTTTAGATAAGTGGTCAGCCAGATCAGGGATCCAATCAGACTGAAAACTAACCCAGCCAAGAACAGTTTTAAGTACTACACCCATGGTCAAAGAGAAGAGAATAGCAGAGAGGGTCCTGAGGCCATTCCTCTGAGCAGCAGCAGGGGCTGAGTTATTCTTAAACTCCTTGTGAGCATACACTTCCAGCCACATTGTCCTGTTCTCTTCTTTATGTGTGCCCAAGCTACACAGTGACCTAGTTCAGGGTATGCATCTAGACCTATAGATAAGCTTTACTTCTTCCCTTTGTGTTACTTCCCCCTCAGCCAGGTTTACCACTTGGCTACATAAATAGTTGTGTTCTTCTGACAGAAGAGGCTGTTGCAGGGATACAGGCAAGTGCCAAGGGAAAGGTAGGGAACAGAATACATAAGTTGGTGCCTTCCAACCCAAACCATTCTGTGGTTCTATGATTCTATCCTGCATTGGGTGCTCCCAGGCTAGCACAGTGCTGTCACAGTTGCATTGTACTGTTCCTTGCTGCCATCCTGTATTAGTACAGCAGCACAACCAAGGGGGACTCTCCCTTGTTAAGTCTTTTTCAATCTATTCAATAATAATTTAGCTGCTGGAATGGAAAATGGGCACATTCCACATGGAAATGACAAAGAGGTGGGAAATGACTGAAAATACACTGGGTATAGGATTAGAATTCCAAAAGCTCTTCACATATTTCTAAAAAGGCCCAAAAATAGCCTTTCAATGGGCAATAATTCAACTGCAGAAGCATGGGATAGAGAACACACAAGTAGGGACCAAGTTTCAGGAAGAAGAGTAAGGGGATTGTAACAGATAAAACCAGATAAAAACAGTCAACCACTGCAGCTAAGGTCTCATCTGTTCATCCAGTCCCAGGCACTACACTTCAAGAACAAGAGGACTCAGCTGGAGAATGTCCAGAGAAGAACCAGCAGCAATGATGACAGGGTTGAAACAGCGACCTGCAATGGAAAAATGGAACAAACTGGAAATTCCCACCTTAAGCAACAAAGAGAGATGATAATAGACATTAAAGAAATGAATGGCTATTGAAAAGAAGAAAAACATTCTTTTCTACAGGACAGGAAGCAGTGGGCTTCAGTTACAGTAAAGAAGATTCAGTTTATGTATAGGAAACATAAAGGAATAGTAATAGATTGCTCTGGAGAATGGCATATGGACACTTTAAAGTTAGAGAAATGTCAGGCAAGAGCATTTTAGGCACAACTGATCCTATATAAGGCTGATGAGGCTAACGGCCTCCTGAGTTCCCTTCTATACATGCATATTCCAGATGCAGAAAAGAAGGAAGCACAGAATTAACAGGGATTAGTAAGGAACAAAATAGTCTAACAGGTTACATAGCAGCAGCACAGGGGAAAGTCTCATTGGCCCCTTTCCTTTACCCTTAGTGCCAAGGTAAGATTTGAACTCAGGGTAACTACATATTTGTGATAATCCTTGAGGAACTTAAGAGTCAGTGTTTCCACAGTGAGTATTTTGGCTTATTGCTGGGAAGTAGTTTATAAAGTTAGCTAGTAGAGAAAAATTGACTGTGAAAACAGTGGAGCCTTCAGATCCTGTGTACCATGGCCTATGCTTGGCTGCTTGCTTTGACTCTTTCACGCATTAGAGCAGTGTTGTCATGTTGTAAAACAGTGGTAGGAATAGAATCATGAATGGTTTGAGTTGGAAGGGAACTTTAAGATCATCTGGTTCTAACCCCTGCCACAGGCAGGGACACCTTCCACTGTGTCCCTTGGACCAGGTTGCTCCAAGCCCCATCCTGCCTGGCCTTGAACACTGCCAGGGATGAGGCAGCCACAGCTTCTCTGGGCACCCTGTGCCAGCGCCTCAGCACCCTTACAGGGAAGAGCTTCTGGCTAAGAGTTCATTTCAATCTCTCCTCTGGCAGGTAAAAGCATTCCCTTTGTCCTGTCCCTACAGGCCATGGTCCAAAGTCCCTCTCTAGGTCTCCTGTAGCCCCTTTAGGCAGTTGAAAGCCTTTTTATTTTCTAGTTCATCCTCAGGCTGAAGGCCTGCTTTTAAATAGTGCAGCCAAGTGCACAGACAGTCCGAGTGATACATGCTGACCATCCCTAGTCATGGCCTCATGTCAATCCTCAGGTGACACACAGGCATCTGGACTTGAGCATCCAAGACAGAAGACAACCACAGAAAACCCTTTTAAAGAAATAAATTGGTTTTCTTGTAGGAAAATAAAGGTATGTGTGTACTTGCAATGTTGTCAGATACTTATCTGAGATAGAGACAGCAGGATCACTCTCACTGGTTTCTGACCAGCTGTGGACCACTCACTTTTTCACTTCCATGCATAAAACCAAAGGAAATAATGCTGATCTCCCCACTAACTGATTTATTGATTTTGGACCCCATAGGGAGAATGTGCTCTTTTAATAGCTGCCTTATTGTTTTGGGGAGAAAAACCCTTTGATTTTAAGGACTTTGAGAGCTTTCAACATGAGAAGATTGTATTTTTAAGACTGCATGAAAAGCTTGTTACTCAGCCTTCACTCACATGTAGTATTTGTTGCATTTAACTGAATTTGCTTTTTTCTACTTGCCTTTCAGTTGGTACTAAAGCATACTTCTTGTCCCCATAATCTGTAGCTCTGCTTTTATATAACAACCTGAATTAGACACAAGGAATGCTGCATAGGAGATAGTCATAGCTAAGGGGCTTCAGACAGAGACAGACTGACCCAAGAGGATGGTTCAGCACGATGCTGTCCTGGACATCAGGAGCTGCAGTAATCCACCCTAACCACTGCCACTGACAAGGAAGGTACATGAATGCCTGCCCTAACCTGTTCCATGGTGGAATTAAATAGCTGTTTCATTTACACTTCGTGTGTTTTTAAGAGTACAAGAGGTGTTGTGTCATCCAGCTTGACCTGCTTAATAAGCACAACAGACTTTTCCTGTGTTAGTTAGTGTTGGGCCCAAAATCTCATGTTTATTAAAAGTATTTTCCACAAAGGCATCCAGTCCTGAGCTGAAGACTTGAAGAAATGGAAAATCCTCTGCTTCCCATGGTCCTGTTCCACTGGTTAATCGCTCGCACAGTTGAACAATTGTGCCTTATTTCTCAAGTGAAATCTGCCTGGCTCCAGCTCTTACCATCTCTTTTTTGCTCTGTCCCTCTCTGCTAAAATAGAGACATGGTATTTCTTCTGTTTAAGGAGAAGTTTTGTTATCCCTGGGGTTTTAATGCCTTATTCTATAAAGATAAGGCACTAGAGTAGACACTGGTGTCTACAAGAGTAGACACTAGAGTGAACACTGTAAACACTGTGACCACAGCAGAACTTGCTGCTGGTAGGCTGTGTACCTAGCCCATCTTGCCATGTTCCTCCTCTGGAGTTAGTGTCTCCTGGCCCACTTTAGTCCCAAACAGTTTGGTTTGCTGCATTCCTCTATGGATACGTGTCCTGGCTCACTGTGACAGCGCAGCAGCTCTGCTGGCACATCTCGGTCAACAGCACTGCTTGGTGGGAGGAGGGGGAGCACAGGAAGGGATCTCCACCCACAGCCATGGGGCTCTGACCCACAGTGGTCATTCTGTGGCAGTTTAAGCCAGTCTGATTACCACAGCCCTGACCAGTCCCCAGCTATATAATCCCATCTTGTTCCTGGTGCCAGCTCTCATGCTCCTGTGACTCTTGATGACCCACTCCAAGGCAATAAATCAGCATAAAGCTCTCCTTGTTTTCCTCCTGAAGTAGTTTCCTACCACTTTGGTGCCCAGAACCAGCTCATCAAGCTGGACAAGCTCCAGTGTCAGCACAATGGAGGACATTGGAATCTGTGTCCATATTATGGGTGCCAGCCCTTGAAGCCATTTTTAATCTGCCTGTTACTGTGAGTCCCAAACTTAAACTTGTCTGATCCCATAGCAAAATGCCACAGTGCAACACTGTGCTCATATCATGGATGGTTAGAGCTATCTGCCCCATCCTGGTCAGTCTTCAAGGCCACATTTGTTGAGGCTTGGAGCAACCTGCTCTAGCGGAAGGTGTCCCTGCCCATGACAGGGGGTTGGAACTGGATGAGCTTTAAAGTCCTTTCCAACCCAAACCATTCTCTGATTCTGATTCTGTGAAAACCACCTCCAAGCTGACCATTTTAGTTATAAAGTTGCATTTCAATACATACGAACCCATGGAAGAGGTGATACGAGGACTGCATTTTCAAATTGTTGGAGAATCCCTGCCTGCATCTTGGACCACAGACTAAAAGGAAAACTGGAGATCAGCATTTTCAATGTCCCTCAAGACACACACTGGAATGCAGCCATGTTGCTAAAGACCTAAACTGAAGGCCAGAGGTTTAGGGAGCAAGTCCCAGTTAGCAGCCTTGACTAAATCTTCAGCTGCTGCACATCAGGATAATCTGTTGGCTTCTGCAGAACAGCATTATTTTACCATTCAGCTGGACAGGATGCTGGAACATCCATTCTGGATCATGTTTTGCCAAGAAAGGTTGGACCAGATGATCCTGGGGTCCTTCCCAATGTGGGATTCTTTGATTCTACCATTGTTCTGCTCAACAGTGAGATATTTAAATACTGGAAAAGAAAGACTGCTTTGTTTTGGTTTAAGTTTTGTAACAACAGTGACCATCTAATCCAGCCTTTGCTTTGTTTCATCCAGGGAATGGCACTTCACAGTTAAAGAAGATGTGATATGTGTGACACTCACACATGGATTCCTATGGCAGCTAAACAGGTGCTGGTCGTCAGGCTGCTGATCACCACCATTTGTCTTCCCCTTGCATACATTCATGTCATATACATTATAGTTCTGATTGTAAACAAATTCCTTACCAAATCCTGGTGATGCATCCTTCAGAAGGAGAAGTCTCAGAAGCTTTTGAACATAGAAAATAATTCACATATGTCTGTTTTCCAACATAATCCCAGGATTTATTATGGCTCTTATTGGCTTGGTTTTGTTTTTTAAATAGATGTCGGAATATAACCAGCTGCCACAATCAAAACAGAGTTATCCGTCTTGTTTCTAAGTTGAAGAAGTGTGTCCAGTACTAAAACCAGATTGCACTTGGCTTTATAATTTCACGGCAATTAAAGATATGGCTAATTTTAAATGCAAATACACACACAGTTATTACATGCACAGCACTTCCACACCTTCTTAGCTGTAGTTACGTGCAGTGGTTCTATCAAAGAGTTGTCGTGCTGAGTTTGCAAAGACAAAACACTTAGAAAAAGGAAATCAAAACACAGCCCCCTCTGCAGTCCTGATCCAGCTCTGGGGCAACAGCACAAAAGAGATGTGGAGCTGTTGGAGCGAGTCCAGAGGAGGTCATGGAGATGCTGTGAGGGCTGGAGCAGCTCTGCTCTGGAGCCAGGCTGAGCTAAGAAGCTGTGGCTGCCCCATCCCTGGCAGTGTTCAAGGCCAGGTTGGACACAGGGGCTTGGAGCAACCTGCTCTAGTTGAAGGTGTCCCTGCCCATGGCAGGGGGCTGGAACTGGATGAGCTTTAAGGTCCCTTCCAACTCTGTGATTCTGTCATCCTATGAATCCCCCCAGCAAATTCTGTCTTTAGTGGAGCCCTTTTTCATATCTAGAGTGTGCCATTTTGGAGACATCCAAGCACGAAGGTCCTATCAAGATTAAGCAGATCCCACCATCTCATGCCATTTACACTCAGAGCCAAAGTAGGTGATAGATGTCTAAATTTGTCTGATCACCTGTGATCAGGATGCCCACCAAACTGTTGGTGCTTTCATAGGAATTACGTACTGAATCTGAACTGGGATCTGTTAAGTATCCTATCCTTGGGAGCACCAGATCCTACAAAATCAGGTGCATGAATACTTGTGGGTAGTGGTTTCTCCCTAACAGTATCACTTACAGTTTGGCTGCATTCATGCTGTGGAATTTTAGGGTTTATATCTCTTCCATGCCACAGTTTGAGCTTTAAGTGCGGATGATCACATCTTTCATGAAAATACTTTCTTTTACCCAGCTGATCTCTCACCCAAATCCCCTGTAAGTCAATGGAGGTTGTACAGTGTTTGAAGTAATATTGCCCTCCTTCCTTTTACACTCACTGCTCTTCTGTTGCAGTGAATGGCTTCTTGTGAAAAGCACGTAAATAGAAGAATCCCAATGTGCTTCTCTGCAGCGTTCATTTAATGCAATTCATCACAGCCTCCTCCTGTCCTGTTTCTAAAATGAAGTTTCAGCATTTTTCCTTTAATACCCATGGTTTTCCGTTCTTACATGAGTTTTACTGCCCAGTTCTCAAACTTCTTTCAGCTGAATTCTTTATTAGGCACAGTGGCCAAGCTGAGCAAACTATTCCAGAATATCCCTGCAGAAACTCTTTGCTCTGCCTCCAGGTCTCTCCTTCCTTAAATAATCCTGACTAGTCTGCAGGTTTTGCCTCCCTGCTTCTCACCTCTTTTTCAGCTCAATCTTGGACATTCATAAATAAATCCATGGGCTCCACTCCAAACAAGGAATATGGCATAAGTAGCCCCCAGATGGCAGTTTTACAGATAATAGTACAAGTTGTTTTTCTTATTACACAAGAAAGAGTTTAGTTTGGATAGCAAATGTTTTGCTGGTGTCTGGTTTATAATGCTCTTCCTTTGGAAGAGTCACGGCAAGGAAAAAGAGCATTTGTTCTCACATTTAATCCTCCTCACCAGAACAGATCTGAGACAGCACTGCTGCTGGCATTTGTGACAGAGTAGGTGACACTGTCCTCACTGTCACTCCCAGCTCTGTATAATGTGTTATTACACACAGGGACTGCAGTAGGACAGTGAGCAGAGAGGACTGGGATGTCTCCTGCCATTTGGCAGCGTGCTGAGCATTGCAGCTTCTACTCCCAACTTTTGGCTACTCCGTGTTGACTCTTGGCCATGATGAACATGGGTGGAGTAAGTACTGATCTCTTCCATCTCTGGCCTGTGATGCTATTTCACTTCTCTCAGCTAGCTTTTTTGCTCCTTGTAAGGAACTTACTTAAAGAGTCCTTCAAGTCCAATGATTCTTTTCCTATTTTTCTGATTGATTCAGAGTACTATAATGTAAGCGTGAGACATAAACTTCCTTTTCAAAAGATGTGTGAGGAACTATCACCACATTTTGATCATCTTTTTAATTTATCATTCTGGTTTGAACTATACCTTAACCCGTATCCCAGAGCATGGCTTCACTACTAGCTGTGTTGAACTATACCTTAACCCATATCCCAGAGCATGGCTTCAGTACTAGCTGTGTTCATCGGCTGCCTACATTCGTTGGCAGCTTTAGTCTGTGACCCAATACCTTCCTCTAGGTTCAGCTTTGACACTGAAAGAAGCTATCAATCCCATATGTCCTTTGCTGCCTCTGTTCCTACCCCATCAGTTGAGTTGTTCATGTAAACACTTCTAAACTTGTCTTCAGCAAAGTGATGTAGATTGTGCTTGAATTATTTAAACTTTCTGAGCCAAGTTGGCTGGATTTTTTTCATCTGGGTTAGGAAACATTCCCACTGCTCCACCACAGCAAATTCATGGAGTTGGTAGTTTAAAAGGGAAGAAAGAACAGCAACCTTGGTGGGGAGACATGATGACACAGGCAGACGTGGCTTCTCCCACCAACAGCTGGGTCTGGAAGAGAGCATCTGTCTGTAGACACTGGCAGTTGTGCTGTTGGCATGTGGAGCCTAAGATAGTAAGATATGTGGCTGGGATGGAGAGAAGAGGTAAAGGAGGTGATTTGATATGGTTAGTACTTGGAGTGCTCTGCAGTGGAAAAGTTTCAGAGCCTTTTAGCCCTTTGGAGAGCTTTTCTTTTGTTCTTACTCAGTAATGACCTAAAGGTGACATTGAATTTGTGTTACCTTGACTGTTCCTTGAGCACAGGAACTCTCAGTTCTCAGCTGGGAGGATGGAGCCCTGGAGAACATTCACAGCTCAGCATCATCAGTGCTTTCTAACTTTGCACGTTGCTGGGTAGAACACTTAGAGCCCAAATTATATCACATTAACCAATACTTAAAGATGGTTCTGTGAAAAATTGGACAGACACATGCGTTCTGAGGCTATCCAGACTTACCATTGGCAAGGCCAAAATAGGGTTTTGGAGAGATCATAAAGCATCACAATTCAGATTTAAACCTAGTAGCTGGTTCTACCAGCATGACTCATATGGGAAGTATTTTTCTACTTCTTCTTTCTGCTCCAAGAAAATGACAGTGGATAAGACCAGGAGCATTTCTACTATACAGATTTGCAAGTATGGATCAACATGGTTGTCTTCGTGATACTGACAAGCATTCAGTAGGATGAGAGGAGCTTGATCTAAGTTAGGGGACCTACAAGGATGCTGGAGAGGGACCCTTCATCAGGGACTGTGGCAACAGGACAAGAAGTGATGGGTTCGAACTTAGACAGGGGAAGCTCAGGTCAGATATAAGGAAGAAGTTCTTTACTGTGAGGGTGCTGAGGCGCTGGTACAGGGTGCCCAGAGAAGCTGTGGCTGCCCCATCCCTGGCAGTGTTCAGGCCCAGGCTGGACAGAGCCTTGGGTGACATGGTCTAGTGCGAGGTGTCCCTGCCCATGGCAGGGGGTTGGAACTGGATGATCTTAAGGTCCTTTCCAACCCAAAACATTCTGTGATTTTATTCTGTTATTCTAAGTCCAGCCAGGATGTGCTATTTAGAACAACCACGGGGCTGACACATAAGGAAACAGTCAAAGGTTAAAGGAAGCACGTATTGCTTATGCGCCCTTTCAGCAACCAATACTGGAGTTTCCAGACACAAACATGAATTCCCCCATCCTCTCAACAGTACAGGATGAGCATTCACAAGCATGCTCTATCGCTTTATGGGCATTAAACTCTTTCATAGTTCCACAGTGAGTATCCACAGTTTTTGAGCCACGCTACGATTGATTCTACATTCCCATAACTTCCTTCGTTAGTCTTTGCTAATTACCTCATTTTCCGCCCCAATTCTCTGCCATTTCCCAGCATGCTTTGTGAAGAAAACTGATGCTAAAAACCAACCTCATTTCTCTGCACTGTCTTCTCATCTGTTACTATTCACTGCACTCCCTGACTGCAGTATGAACAGGATTCACAGGCAACTTATTATTACATTTCCTTTATATCCTATATGTAAAATGTCATGCATATAAGTTGGAAAGCTATGCAGATGCCAGATGGAAGATTGTCCTGATTCCTTCCTCCTGTGAAATCATTCTGTACCCTGTTCTGTAGGACAGAATCGCATGTGGTTACGAAAATAAAGATGTAATCCTAACATATATGCTATAGTTGTACAATTAGTACCTTTATTTCTTAGGTTTTCTGGGATGAAGAAAGAAACAAATACTGCATATGGAGAACCAGTATAAATCCTGACCCATCTGCTTGACTGTTCAGGCTGCTTGAGCGATAGGGGCAATCTATGTTCATTGGCAGCACAGTAGCATCTCGTAGCACCTGTCAGCATGCATACTCTGTGCTGGAACACAGTTACTCAAGTACTTTTAGGTATTTTCAGGCAACTCAGGTGGGTTTCATTGCCCCCAGCGCCACGTGTCCATAGCAGAGGTGACTCTGTCTCATGTAATCACCTTGGGGGTCCATGTGCAATCAGTAGAGCAGGCAGCACCATTCATCTGCTTTGGTTTAGACATTTAGGCTGGGGCAACTTCTGTCCTATGTGTCTTGCTAAGGGTGCAGTGAAGGGATGTGATACAGCCCAAGCCTGTTAATCTTACCATTGGAAAAAGAAGACAGCATAGGTTAACTCAGGGCTTAATATTACAGTTCCTTGCAGACCACATTCATATCTGATGTGAACAGACCTCTGTTGAGTGGCTCCTATTAAATAAAGTCTGAGATTTTCAAGTATAAGATTGGCTTTTGGAGCTCAGCTGTGTTACATAAAGGTGACTAATTTCACAGTGCTGCACAGACACTGCATCAGATCGAGACATTGGTGAAGAGAAGGAAAGTGACAGTGCCTGGAACTGTAATAGAGAAAGTGGTGTGCAGATGTTACCTAATGGCAGCATCAACAGATTTGAGGCAGCAGCAACCACTGCAATCAAATGACTAACATCAGATAAGTTCACTGCCTCTCCTGAAAGATACTTGTGTGGATGCTAAAACACTGAGCTGAAGATCAGGACCTCCTCCGCAGACAAAGTAATGGGTAGAGCACAGGTTGTTGCTGCTGAGCACAAGGAGTTAGCAATGCTATCAAGCATATCTGTGAGAAAAGGAAGGGTTTTTCCATTCCACCAGGTATTTTCCTCCCTTCACCTTGAGAACTGATATCCTTGCATCTGGAGCCCTGTCTTTATCACAATAAAACATTCCTGCCTGTCTGCAAAGGCATTTGGGCATCACGCCAGACCAGCAGCATTTCCCAGCACAGAGGGCATGTTTATCATAGAGCAGAAAACAGTTATCCAGAGGAACAGAACACACAAGACAAGGCAAAGCTGTGCAGGTGCCCGCAAAGGCTTGGCAGAGTTCAGAGGGAATGCTGACTGAGATGGAGCTTGTACAGATTTCTGTTCTTAATGAAACCCCTATAGCCATTTATATCCATTTCTGAGCAGCTCCATTCAGTCTGCACTGACAGATGCTTTAACCCTAGAGAAGGCACAGAGAGGTGTTAAATAGTGATGGGTACCTGAGCTCCTTCCCTGATCACTGGTTTTGCCTCCTGACAGTGCTCAGTTTTCATACGTTTGGGGAAAACCAGTCCAATGGATATGTATTTCCTGCATCTCAGGGATATTTGCATTACTAATTACTGACATGCAGTAGTTTAAGTCTTTCACTTATTATGTCCTCACCCAGATTTCACTGGATCTGAAGCAGAAATGAAACACCACACAAAGCAAAGAAACTGCATCTCTGGAAGTGACACCTTAGTTCCAAACACGAGGGTTGATTGAGGGCAGCACAGGAGGTCTAGAAAGACTTTTCAAAGCAGGCTGTTTACCTCCTAAGACTGCAATCACTAAAGTATTCTGTGTGGCCTTCAGCCCAGGATGGCACGTGTTACC
>JAVHNF010030812.1:0-28921 GCA_034783455.1 Micropsitta finschii | reverse complement strand
CCTGTCACTACAGTCCCTAATGAATAGTCCATCCCCAGCATCCTTATAGGCCCCCTTCAGATACTGGAAGGCTGCTAGGAGGTCTCCACGCAGCTTCTTTTCTCTGGGCTGAACAGTTCCAACTTAATTCTCTTTCTTCCTCCATCTCACATTTATAAAGGGAAATAATAGTACTTATCCTTTCTTCTGAGTCTCTTTGACATTTGACAGCATGTAGCTCTGTGGGTTTTGATCTGAGTTGGAGACTCAAGGGTCAAAAATACCTAGTATGGAGGTGTCAAGACAGTTCTCCACTTACAAAGAATGGCTCATACTAGATAAAGAAAAGAGGTACCCATAAAGATGACAATGAGTGCCTTCTCATTAACAGTCTTAGGAGGAAATAGATATGAGGGGAGAAACCAAGAAGAAACAAGGGCTGGTCAAAACCAGTTTTGATGAGCATTTTCCAGTGCCCAGTTTAGTCCCACTGATTTCAAGCTCTGTTTGCTCTCTGCAGTGATTTTTGCTTTTAAAATCTTGATGCTTAAGAAGTAAAAGGCTCCACTTGTGAAGTGATTCAGCAGCAATTAATGGAGCAGCTACCTCTGGGTCTCAGAATACCTGCTTAATGGGGCATTGTTTCCATGCTACAACGTGGCAACACTGTTCCTGTGTTACAAGGTCACAACTCAGAGAGAGAAGGGTGCAGGAAATCAGCTTTGGTTATGGCACTGGCCAGGGAATGATAATGGGGAGAAAACTAATGCCTTTAAAACTGCATTTATCAAGGAAATAATGGGATCTGATTTCTTTGGTTTTGACACTTCTGTTTTCCCCCTTTCTTCTAAGCTGCTATCAAAGCAAGCAAACAAACAAGCTCTCCCTTTTTGAGGATTCAGTGCTACCATGGCCTAGCAAATGGCAACCTCGAAGAGAGTTCACAACACATGGAAAGATTTTCCCCTCACATCTTGAAATCTTTTCTCCAGTGTGGAGCGAATGTTGGTCTCAATGCTGGTTCGCTTCTTTCTTTTCCGTCCAAACATCTCATTCACCGAGGGATAGGAGTTGGGAGTGCTCATGGAAGAATCCAAAGGAGCAGATTCTGGGGAAAGAAGGAGATCATCAAGCAGACAATGAGTTATGTTCACTCCTAGAGCCTTTCTGTGAAATATAGCCCCTCTCGAAGCAAGTAAAATGTTCCTACATCGTGTCCTTCTTCTGATGATGACTAAAATTGCTCTGACAATCCCAAATCCATCAATGAAAGTGCCCAAATCAGGAAAGAAATAGGAATGCTGAAGTTTTAATCGACACACTATATTTCCTTTTCCAGCTTGATTTCCAGCCTGCTCCGATATTGACCGCGCATCTCCCAGTGCCTTGATTTCACACAGCTAAAGACTTAAACTGACTTAAACCATATGGATCAGGTCTCATGTAGCTGAGACACCCGACCTGATAAACTGCTCAGCTCCCAAATGGCTGTGTGAAGCACATTAGACTAATGCCATTCCCAGACCGGTTTGCAGCCAGCAGAGGACATCAGCCTAATCCTGCTCCTGCTGGGGATTCCCCTTGCGATGATACCTCCCTTTTCTAATTGCTGCCTAAGGGCTGATCTCTGAGCACTTTAGTAGGAGTCCTTTCCTATTCTGAGAGTTTACATGGGGAGGGACTGAATGGACTAGCCCAGTGATTCACCCCAGGCCATGCAACAGAGCAAGAGGTGATGTGGAAAGTGACTGGCCCAAACACTGAGGCACAATGTGAATCCCATATCACCAGGGAGAAAGGACAGATGTGGTTTGATATCCAGGCAGCTCTGCAACCTGCTGTGTGAACCACAAAGTAGTCTATTACCAGCTCAGCTATGGATATGAGAGATCTTAGCTCCAGCTTTGATTTTCCTGGCTTTCATTGGACGTTCCCAGGTGGATCCTCTCATCCTGGCCAAGGCTGATGGCATTTCTCCACATGATATCACCTACCTGCATCACTCAGCCACTTCTCGAGCAGGGGTTTGAGCTTGCACATGTTCTTAAAGCTCAGGTTGAGAGCCTCGAAGCGGGAAATGGTGGTCTGGCTGAAGTCATTGCCATAAAGCTTCCCCATGGCAAGTCCAACATCACCCTGCCAGGGAAGATCCAAACCACAACATGAGCTCAGAAAACCTCTTCACAGCTTCCTGCTGCCAGACCTCCTCTCAGGTTGTTCCCAGAATAGAATCAGCCTGGTTTCCAAGGCCTGCTTTCCAAAGAAAGTGAATTCTTCTCCCATGGGAATCTGCCCTACACCCCTGGGTCTTTCTATACTGAAGAAGGTGCAGTAATGAAATCACAGTTATGAAGTAGCCGGAAGGGTTTGTCTGTTATGTGCTTGGGAGGGGATTCTCCAAAGGAAGCCAAACTGTACCTAATTCAGCCCTCCTTCCACCCATACCTCTGCCACAAGCTCCCCCAGCCCAACAGGTCCACATCACAAATGACACCGCTCTTCCCACTGATGGGGCTCCTCACCTGCGTGAACCCCAATTTGATTCGCCTTTGTTTGAAAGTCTTAGCAAACTTTTCCAGCTCCTCCAGGTCACTGGGCTCCTCAGATGCTCCTGATGGAGTTAGGTGCTTTGCCACTTGCAAATGCTGGGGTACATCCAGGTGGGGTTCAACTGATGAGCCAGGGAGGCCAGAACGACCCACAGCCTGTTCAAATGAAGGCGCATGAAGTCACAACGACAGAAAAGTACATTTGTCCTTAATGAAGCAGCACCTTTTGTGGATGGGTGCTTCTCAAGGTGGGATTGTATGTTGGGGCAAGTTACCTGTGATGCCAGGCTGGGTCCTGGCTGGGAGAGGAGAAGGCTGCCCTGTTGCTGAGGGAAGGAGAGGATGTTTGGCTGCAAAGCTGAGGAGACAAAAAGAGATGTGATCAAGATCAGCTCCTTTATCAGCATCCAGGCAGCTGAGCATCACCCTGCACCAGAAAGCCTCAGGAAGCTCTGAATGGAAAACATTAGTTAGCTCTTGTTCAAAATATGAGCATTTCAGCCATTACAAACGTGGATGGCTCCAAGTTGGATTATGAGAAAGAAAAGGTCCTTTCCATGGCTTTTTAGCCTGAAAGAGATTATTACAATAATGATATACCTAAAATATCCATTGATCCCTACATGTAGCTCATTAATCTAAGGCTGAACTAAGGCACAGACATTTTACATAGACACCTAACTTTGATTTCAGATGCCAAGCAGCAGAGAAGTTACTACACCCTTAGTAGTGATCTGTCCCAGTGCTTAATCATTGCAGCTTTTAGAAGAGTGCATCTTCTTTCCAATATAAGCTTTTCTGACTCCAACTTTCAGCACTGATCTTGCTAAAAGTTAATCTCATGATTTTACCCCACTTTGCTTTCTACTCTACATTTCATTTTGAAGCGTCATTTCGAAGCCATCTGACCCTTTCTTTTCTACTCTACTGTATTTCACATAAATTGGATTTCTGTTGGAATATATAAGCTGACAGAAAATGATGGAAGGAAAAAAGAAGGGAAATCTATAAAACTAACAAACCCCAGTATTTATGGAGACTGCATAATTGTTTAGTTGACAAACTGCCTAGTACAAGCCTATATCTCTTACAAGCAATGCCCTAAAGGATTAAGTAGTGACCAAAGCAGCGTAGTTCCCTAGAAATGCAGTCAGATTCTTCAAGTCTGTTGTGAGTGAAGCCTATAGAATTCAGTGAGGATTTATAACCAGTCTTGAAACAGTCAATATATTCTATTGATTGCGACTGACAGTCACAGGGAAGCTATACAAATTTATGGACTTCTGCTAAAAAAACCTGGTGAAAAATATCTCCAGAATCAATCACTGCCCCTCATTCTGACTTCCCTCTTTTAATTTAGATCTGAATGTTCAGGATCCCATTTATTTATTTAGATTGGAGCTTCAATAAACCTTCTTTAATGCTGGAACAACTTTGAATTTCAAATGCAGGCTGGTAATGAGGTGCACATTTTGAACAGTGAAGGTAATTAATCACTGGAATGGCTTGCCTAGGGACATGCCAGATGCTCTGTCATTTGGAGTCTTTAAAATCATGATTGAACACCTTTGCAAAAGCAAAGCTCTAGCTCAAATGAAAATGATGGGCTGGAGTCAGGAATCACCGGTTTGACAGCTGATGGATGGGACCAAGGCTGTGTTTTCCTAAGATGAAGACTTTAGCAGCAATATTTTGGCTGACAGTATTCCCAGGATCTACCTGGCTGCTTGCTTCCATCTTCACAGTACAGGGCTCTCACCTCCTTATTTAGGTTTACCAGCATTAGCTGCTTTAAGGGCTGCACAATAATCACATCAGAGCATAAGGAATCAGATCCGGGGACAGATCTGGTTTAAAACCAGCATGAAAACACAGAAAACCAAACCAAAATGTGTGTCCTCTTGGGGAGGTTAAGCCCACAGCTAGGTCCCTTTGACCATGAAACCCATGAACTGATGTACCCATCAGTCAGACCTCAGGAACATCAATGGTTTTCCATGATGGCCTGAGGGACAACTTCAGGAGTATTTCATGCATCTCTTTGGTATGAAGGATGCTCCACTGTATCTGTAGCAAACAGCTAATTCCACAAAACCAGTCTATGCCTTCACTTTCACTCCCCACTGCCTGTGATTGCACATGGCAAAGGATCATTAAGACTTGGCATCATCTGTTCCAATGGAAGTGCTCTTGCACAAAAAGCCAGAAAATCCACTCTTTATCAAGTCTGGAACCAAAAAGAGTCATGGCCAAGCAGGCGTCCATGTGTTTGAGGGGTTATAGCTGCCAAAAGAAGTCACTTAACAGAAAAACTCTATAAACGGAAACAACTCCTGTTTTGCAGTATAATGTTTCCTATTATACATGAATAAAAGCAGGCAGTAAGCAAAAGATTAGCCTGACCCTGTAATTTCAAACAAACTAAATACTAGATTATTGGGAAATATACATCAAGTAGTTTCTTTATAGATCTCTCAGCATCATTTGGCTGAGAAAAGAGTTTATATGCTGCCAAAGACAAATAGGTTTCCCACCTGCTTATAATAAACATTTTCTATTGGGGCTTATGTATCAGTAGATTCGAGTTGCAGAGATTTTAAGGTTTTAAATCTGAATGTTGAGTCATGTGGAGGGACCTCTGTGCAGGAATAAATCGAGAATGTGAGCAAAGGACCCAAGTTCCTTTTCGTCTGTCTGTCAGGTTATGGATCAGAGCCTATGTTTGTCTGTCCACAAGCAGCATAAAACTTTACCAGCGGCATGCTTGTATCCCTGTTGTTGGAGAAATGCCATTGAAATTGCCAGTAAAAATAGAAACACAGCGACTTTCTCTAGTAGTGAGCTCAGTCCTCAGTGCTTTCATCCCTTTCACGGGTCTGATTACACTGTGTTTCAGAAGTCATACCTCCTGTCCTCCTCCATGGCTTGGAGCAAGATTTGGGAACAACTACGGGCAACTCCAAACCTCTCAGCTCTCATCCCCAGGTTTCTCCTGGCTAGGTTAGACCTATTTGTTCTAGTGCCAGCACCATCCTTCCAGCAGAGCAGCTCAGTTCCATCCATGGATTTACTCTCTCTAAGGTACCTGAGATCAACTCAACCTCTCATCAGTTTCCTGCATGAAATGAAGAGCGCTAACCCAGCGATGCTGGGAGCCCAGGCAGGCTCCCCAAGGAGCAGGCTCCTTGCCCTTTTCCTGAAAGCCATCCGGAATTCCAGAGGTAGGATCCCTACCAGGCCTGCAAAGAGCGGCCCCAAGGTGGCACTCTTGGAGCACAGGAGCCACAGGTACCAGGAGCATCTCTGGAATTGGACCCTTCCCGCATCAACTACGGGATCATCCCAGGCGTGGGAAACAGCATCTGGTAACGTACAGGGTAAAGACACCATCATGCTTGGATAAAGTAATGGACCAGATTAAAAGCAACAGCAAAGAGAAGAGAGGTTTTCCTAGATAAGTATCTGCTAATAACAACGCCCCTTCAGCTTTTATTGCTCTTACCTTGTTGCCCGGCCTGTGACTGAGACAGAAGAAACTGGGGAACTGACTGCATATGACCAGGAAGCAATACAAGCTGCTGCAAGGTGTGAAGAGAGCTCATATCCTGTGGGGGGAAAAACAAAGGGAAGAACAAAACTCAGATGTCAGCTGTTCGTACAGCGCACAGAGGCGCGAGCAATCCAAACCTGGTTGCTATGAATCACAGGGAAACCTTTGGGATTCCGGTTTCTTCCAGATGATTTAGAGAGGGAACTCCCTAAAATTACACAGGGAAGAGCAACTGACTGTCCCATCTCACCGAGAGCCTGCTTTCCATGGAAGGCTGGCTTCCCAGGCAGCCATGTGCTGGCATGGGAAGGAAGCAATGCCCAACAGAGCCTGATTCTCTGCATCTGCAGCAAACACACTGTAATGAACACAGTGACCAGATCTAGAAGTGTTTCCTGATCTTTGCCTGGAGGAAATGATACTCATCCAGCAGATCAGGCAATAGGTACTGAGAGATTAGGATTACACGCTAATCTCTGTCACATTATGGGGGTCCCAGCCCCAGGACCTTTGTTGGGAGTAGGGGATAAGAGTTTGCATTTGCTTGGCGTAGACACAGCCACACACACGCAGATGCCCCAGTAAACCCAACTCTTTAGAGGTATATTTTTAAAGGAACTCATTGCTCAATCAGATGAGCTCTTTGAGCTTCTCAAGAACTGTTTTGAAGCTTTAGGGAACTTGAACAGTGCCAGATTTTGTAAGGGATCTGAATACCCTGCAAAAGAATAGGGAAGATAGATGCTACTGATTACCAAGCAGCTGTGTGGCCTTCTGGCATTGAACTCACGCTAGCTTTTAACAAGAGTTAAGTGCTCGACTCCTATTTTTTACCTCAGGAAAACATCCCTCAAGGAATTTCTTCTCTGGTGTAAATCAACTTGAGGCAATACACTCAAGGATGGATCTACTGGTTCAAGTCAAGAGTTACTCTAGCTAAGCATCCTATCTCCAGCAATGCCATTAACCAAATGTTCACTAAAAAGAAAGCAAGCATATCTAACACTTCCCCTTGGTGTTGTCTCAGCCTTCAATTATTTTCAGTTCAAGAGATTTCCTGAGTTTGCCTACTTAGTAAACCCTCAAAGGAAATCATTTTCAAGTACATGTCCAGTCTACCTTTGAACCCATGTATAATCTTCTATGGAAAAGAAAGAGGCTGAGGAGAAAACTGACTTTTGCCAATAGGTTCTTTTCCAATTTAGTGTCCATCATGCCCTCAAGCCTCCCCTTGTCAAAATACTAAGTAAGTACCACAAAGTGCTATTTCAGACCTTGGGGTCCGTGAAGCATTGGAACCACTTACCCCTGCAATTTGGCTTCCGGGCATCATTGATGATCCCTGCACAAGGTGACCTGACCTAGGGGGGATTGTAGATTGCAAGGAGTCACTGAGGTCTTCAGTTTTAATCTGAAAAAGAGCGATGGAATTGTAGTGTTAGGGAGCAGAGATAAGGGGATGCAGGAGGTGTGGGGTGCCTAGAAGGAAGAGAGGCAGGAAAGGATTGGGAAGGGGCTCCTTTCAGGGAAAAGTTCAAGGTCAGGGCTCACCGCTTCCATCCCTGGCTTTGCAGTAAGTCTCGATTGTTCCCCCACTTTTGCTCTCCAGTTTATCACATGGACATAGTTTTCCTGCTCTACCAAGCCAAGGGAAGGCTTGCAGTTCACTCTATCAAAATGCATGAATTAAAACACTTCAAGAAGTAATCAAGTTCCAGTGGCTTAGCGAGGTTTAAAGCATGAAAGCGCTTTCCTAAGATGGAACACTGAGTTATTTTGTGGAGTTATAAGGGAAGACACAAAGCTATTATCCTTTGTAGATCATGACTCACAGCCCAATGGTGGGGCTGTCTATAGATAGCCTCTTATTTTGTTCTGTAGGGAGGAGAGAATGCCACGAGGTAATGGGGAAGGAAAGGTCATGAAGTAAAAGACCTCAAAAAGCAGTGTAATTTTCCAGACCTGAAAATGCAGCACCCCAGGCACCAAACATTTGTGCTCAGCTTCTATCAGAATGTGACAAAAAACCGTACTCATCGGGCAAAGAAAAAGCCACTTTCTTAGCTAGAACATGCTGTGGAGAGAGAACTGGAAAACTTCACTGATATCAGCCCTTTATCCAGCGGTCAGAGCATGACCTATTTTAATGCTCAGGATAGATTCCGGTCTGCAAGAAAATCATGACTTCTGAGTCCACATTCTGAAGAGAAGAATTCACCCAGGGACCAGGGCTGAAGGGCCCACGGCTGGGGTGGTTTTAGAAGGTTTTAGGTTAATTCCTGAAAGCTGTATGAGGAGTTCCTATGCACAGATACCATGCACAGGAGACAGAAAAGTCACATAGAGCTCTTGTAACACAGGAGACAGAAAAGTCACATAGAGCTCTTGTAACACATTTCGTTTAAAAAGAGATCAAGCAAACAATTTCCAGCCTTAGGCTTGATTTATTCCTAAGCATGGCAACGCATGGAACAACATCATGAATCCTGTTCCTCATCTAAGCCTTTCTAGCTCAAGAGACAGCTTCGGTTTGCACAAACTGGAAAAAGCAGGACATCATCCACAAGGAGAAGTCTTGAAAACCCTGTCCATGGGCTCAGCAGTGTAGACTCACTCTGATTACTATGGCTGAACCTCAGCATCTCGCATCCAATTACTCCCTCGCCCGCACAGAGTTTTGCGGTGCTGTGGACTTTAGGTCGTGCAACCTCCTACCAGCAGAGGGGGACAAGAAATTCAGCTTGTAATAAGAATGGCCCAAGCAAGTAGTTTTGGTTGAGGGAGGTTTTGTTTCAGTTTGACTCAAGTAAAAGAGCACACAAATCACCATAGGAGCAAAGGAGAAAATGCCATCGTAAGAGGCTCAAGGCTGCAGCGCAGGGAGCTGGCCACGTAATAATACCCTCTGCATTTTGGAAGGCACTTTGCAAAGGGAAGAGACTTACAACATCTCCCTTCATTACAACTATAGCTCCGGACACTGCCGAAACTAGTTTTGCAATCCTACCAGCTCCTTGCAACAAGAGTTATACATGCTATGAATTCCAGTTCTTTCCTACCTTTCAGGTTGGCATGATCATCCCTCTTAGCCTGGTGAAAAGGAAAAATCAGATGGAAAGATCTTCTTGATCACTATCGACGCCGATAGCGTCAAAGCTACTAAATGTTAGACAAAAGGCTCAGGAGGATACACCGTTACCCCTGAGCCATCCAGTCATTGCAGGCAAATGGGTTTATGCACGTTTTCCTTTCTGAGGGTGCATTAAAAAGGAGTCATCCGAGCCAAAAAGCAAAAAAATAAATTACCCCTCCTTGCGATTCATGTGCATCTGCCTCACACAACGCAGTCATCCGAGCCTGAACAGTCCCAAAAAGAAGGGTTATCCGCGTCTTAGAGAACCAGGCACTTGATCCCGCCTAAGTTATGATCCCAAAAGGAGTGGAGTGCTGAAGAAGCACAAGCCATTTCCAAACTGAAATCAATTTTTACAGCTGCCAAGCGGAATGATTTGGAAGGGTTCCAGGGTGAAAGGGGTGTGTAGCTGCATCCCAGCATCGCACAACATGAGAATGGGAGGTGGGTTTGGCAAAGGACCGGTTCCCGATTTAAAAACAACAACATCTCCCACTGCTCCTTCCCCCGTCCCTGGAATTCTCTGGCTCCCTCCTGCGCAGTGGGCGGGAACCTGGGTGTTCTTGACAAATCCTTCTCTCCAGAACCTATTTTCATTGGGTTTGGGCTCAAATTTACCTCTCCCTCCTCTTCCTCTCCCCAACAGCTCTGCAGCTGGCTAATTGTTCATTAGCAAAAGTTCGGGGTATATCCAAAACTTTTGGGATGGTTTATGCAAATCCAGCACCTTCATTTTTTCCCTGGCTAAACCGGCAGTATTACCAACTGTACATTAAAAAACCCAAAACCCCAAACCCCAGAAAACCACACACATTGTGGGCGAGGCCACTCAATATCATGAGACTCCCTTAAAACAATGTAAATTTCCAATTCATAAAACAAGGAGAGGAGCTGCCTTCTCCTTTCCCAGTGCATCTGCCTCAGATTTGCAGGCATTTGCTACAAGCATGAGAACAGTTTTCTTTAAGGAACCAAACCCAGTTGAAATTATCACAGAGTCACCTCATGTAGGGATGTGATGGGAACCCTGCTAAAACGCTGCAAGTGAGCAACAGCTATTTAGATCCCACTGTGGTTCTTCAGGACCTTGGCTTTACGTGATGGTCAGGCCAGATAAATGGGGAATGAGAAGTCACTGAGCGCAAAGCTGAGTTTCTTCCCATTGAATTTGATTTGGGGCAGTAACACAAGCTAAGGAAAACAGTCTAAGGAAAAGCTTGGAGAACAGCGGGACCAGGTAGCGCACTGCAAACCCATCCTGTTCCCAGCTCACAGCCGAAGTGAGGTGCGGAGCCTGGGCTGCTGGCTGCGAATTTAGAGGCACCTTCTTCCCTTTGGGCCGGAGGGGAGCCTCCAGGCAGGGCCGGGAGCAGCTCCGAGCTCCTCCTGAGGAGGTAACGGCAGGTGGCGGCACCGGAACGCGGAGCTGGCGAGGGCTCTGCGATAGCAAAGGAATCGCACTTGGCAAATCTCAAGGGGATGTTTTCGCAGCCTTAAAATAGGGTCAGCTGCCCTCAAGCTATCAGAGTGCAAAACACAGGAAGGGTGACTGTGGAAGGAGAGTCCTTTCCTTAGTTGGCTAGCACATCTGCTGGGCCTGGGCAAGGATGCGTTGTTTCTTCCCTATCGCTGGCCTAAACGCAGAAACAAAAAGCAAAACAAACTAAGAAACATATTGAGGGTGATGGAAAGTGATCAAAGCTCTTCAGCTTGCTTGCGTAACCGATTTGGGGAAGGCGTTTCATAAACATTTCATAAGAAGGAGAATTATGAAGAAAACATCTCCCAACCTGCCTGCAATTACTGCACAAACTCTTCCTCTACCAGTAGGAAGAAGGGGAGAGGAAAAAAAAAAAGTACCTCTGTTTTGTAACTGATCTGTGAACTTTTGGCAAGCGTTCGGCTCATGAAAACATCCTGCAGACATATTGAAAGCTGTAAAAAGCCAGCCTTAGACGAGGAAGTTGCAAAGATTCACCTTAGCGGCTCTGATTTCAGCACGTGGAAGGCCATACCCTTCCGACAGACTGACCCACATTCGCTTCAATGAACTGATGGTCAGATCCCATTGGTTGGGCAGGGCGCTGGTTGCAGCCCACCTCTTATAAACCCAGCTTAAATACGGCTCACTGGTAATCCGAATTGGTCTTCCTCACCTACTGGACACCAAAGCAGGCAGCTTGAATGCAGCTCCTTTTGATGAGCACTTCTGATGTAATGTAAGCATTGCTCCGTCATCCTGTTCACAAAGGTGGGACCCACTGCCTGATTCAGCACCCAGAGCTTCGGATGCTTGCCCCAAATCTAGGTAAGAGATCCCCATACCCTGCCGGAGTGAGGCCGTTAAAGCCATGTCAGCCTTCTCCAGTACCAGGTAGTAGGCAGCAACTGCGGTCATCATTGAGAGATAGAAGACAATCGTATTTGTTGTGTAGTTTCTATTTAGACGGTAACCTCTTTGAAACAGATATTTATCTGCCTTCGTATCTGGCTTATCTCATAGTCAGCAACTCACAACTGCTTAAGAGGTTGACTTACTCATATCTATCCCTCCTCCCCTACTGCAGAGTGATGAGGCGATTTCACTGAGCAGAGGATCAGGTACACACAGACCTTAGGTCTGAATTGGTTCACCCTCACTGAAAACAAACAGCACAGGGCTCAGTCACCCCCCAAGCACTATTCAATACAACAGAGCTGTCTGAAGCTGCCCAAATTGATTTGCCTGAAGTCAAGGGAGGAAGCTTTAAGACAGAAGCAGGTATGAAAACTGAATCCAAGGCTTAACTAAGCTTTCCCACCTTCCAATGGCGTAAGTGTACTTCGTGAATTACCCGCACACGTGGGCACCATAAAATAAAAAACACACTAACAATAAATTATAGCAATAATAATAATGGGCTTGCAATTACTATTTCCACATGTATTATCCTGCACATACGGCAAGGCTTAACAGACTCGCAGGGAGAAAGCAGCAAACCCGTATGTATTCACCCTATAACATTTGATGTGCTTTCACAGCGAAGGGGGGGGATTACTCAGGAGCAGGCAGCATGACAAAAGGGGAGTTTTTTCCATCTCACGCTGGATGTCTAACAGACTATATCCTCAAACTCAGCAATGACAGCACACTGGGACATTAAAATGCAATCCCTAACCTCAACACACCTGCACCGCAGCTCTATGAGGCTTTTGAGTTCATTAATTGAGGCCTGATCTGATACGCTTTACCCTCTGAGCTTCAGCTCGGGGCGTGAAGAGTTGTGCCTTCGCTGTAGTAAAAGTGGGAGTGGGAAATCAAACCTAACAATGAGCAAGCCACATGCTTCCTGAAAGAAAAGGAAGAGAACCACACTGAGCTCTGCATTCACAGGCTTTCTGCCGCAACATTCCTTTAGTGTTTCTGCAGTTAAACAGAGGGGAAAGGAATAAGCTGCCCCTCTCCCCTGTGCCAACAACGAACCTCAAAATGACCATACGCAGCACAGCAGGCTTCAAAAGCAGGTGCTGGGCAAGGGAGAGGAAGAACCAAAACCAGAGGTGGGAACAGCACCTGCCCTGAATGGCCACGCTCGTATCAGTGCCTGCTCAGTAGGTGCATCCTGACAGAGGGCTGCTCTCCACGTTAGACTGCAACCTCTGCAGGAGCATCAGGAGCACAGCAGCTAACTAGTGCTTTTGGAAGGTGATCTGTGTCCAGGGAGCATAGAACTAGCAGAGAAATACTGAAAAGCAGCCACTTGCAGCATCTTCACTCTTATTATTTGTACTCGGGCATGCGGCACCTTGTCTGCAAAGGCCTGTGGACGTGCCAAACTGGACATACTTTCAAAAAGGGGAGGAGGATATCCCATTTTCTTGGTCAGAATGGTGAGAACCTCCAAACAAAAGCATGGAAAACCATTTCGCCACCATTAAGGCTGTCAGTTCTCTCATGTCTCCATTCCAGCACTCTCCCTGCCCCTTCCTCCCTAACCATCCTCAGTCCAGGGGTCCTGCCTTTCTGCCCCAACCTTCTCACGCGTTGCAGCGCTGCTCCCTGCATTTCTCTCAGTTCCACTTGCCCAACTTCCAAAGCTCTCCAGAACTCCACCTCTGCCTACACCTTCGTGCTTATCTTTGCTCCCACCCTGGGCTGCATCCCTGCCCCTTTCCTTATCAAACCGATTTCACACACACCAGCCTTCATGGCTTCTCCCATGCCCTCTTGCATGCTCACACAGGTTCCCCAGAGCCTAATCACGTTCCTGTTGAAGTCAACAGCAAAGTTGCCTTGTTGGGCTTTTCTGGGGCCAGAACCAGACCCTTCACCATTCTCCTGCACGAAACACCTCCCCTTTCCATGGATCTCTTCTCTAGAAGGAGGAAACTGTGATTGCTCTGGATTCTCTCTGCCCTCTGGCTTCCAACTAGTCACAAGACATCTAAATACCTGGCACTGCCTCCCTGCTGTACAGTACTGATGTCCCCAGCTCAGTCATCCACGAGGAGGGCAGAGCAATGTCCACCTAAGGAGTCATGGGGCAGGTAGCCCTCGGTAGCAAGGCTCTTTCCGCCACATCCCAGGTTTGAAAGGAATTAACTTGGAATCAGACGGCTCCCATGACTGGGGCTGGCTCCATCCCAGCTCCGCAGGTTTCTCTGATTGGTTCCCAGTAGTTTTGGCACCAGTTGCTGTGCCCCAGGGAACTGGGACACAAGAAATGAAGCTAGAGGGATTGCATTAAATGTGCACAAGTAATATAATTAAAAAAGAAAGGGAGAGTGAGAAAGATCAACTTTGCTGGAGCATCACAGGTTTTCATTTTGGGTGGAGGGAATGAAGTCTAGATATGGAGGGCAAAAGGGAGCTCAGAGCCAGTTCTGCTCCCAACTTGGTTGCTGTGGGCAACTTCCATGTGTTGGCAAGCAAGGCAAGAGGGTTTCTAGCTAGGATAAACCCCTTGTCTGAGTCTTAAGGGGCTGAGCTGCCCCAGTTCAGCCTACTGATTTCACATGGATCAGCACCTCTGGGGAGGGAGAAAGTGCACTTGGATGTCAGGCTTCCAGAATTAGAGGCCTTGCTTGAAACCCCATCACCTTCACTTTCTTATGTGACTTGCCCTTCTGCAGAATGGGTGTAGGGCCCCACCTTTGCTGGGTGGTGCAGGCTTTTGATTGAATTCCTGGGGCTCACCAGATGAAAGGCCTTCAAGAATTCAGAGTCCTCTCCTTATTACCGATGAGCCATTCTCCAGCAGGCACAAGAGTCACGTCCACTCACGGCAGTTCGTGCAACTCACAGCTTAAAAGGGTGCCGGGCAACCTCAGTAGTGGTTTGACAGTGACAGCCATGCCTCGTGCTTAATTTCTATTGTGGACACAATTGTTATGTCCCTCTAGATAGGCCCATGAAAACAGGGCTTGTTCCCTATGAGCCTAGAAAACATCTCCCAAAGGGTGATTGAAGCCCTGTTGGAGCAGGGACTTTGCACAAAGAGATCTATATGTCTCTCCCTCATCTCTAAGATAGCTTAGAAAGGGCTGTACAAGCTACATTGCCAGTGGACCAAGGCCACGAGAATAGGAAATACCTTATAAACGCAGGTTGCCCTTAAGCCTGGAGCAGGAAAGCAGGAGTTTATGAACTGACTGCACTGGATCTTAAGGACCCAGATGTGTCTGAAGCCAGGCTGGGTTGCTGTCAACTGTTATTGGCTGACATAATCAGTGGTCTCAGTCCACCTCTTGAGAAGAACTTCTAAAAGGCCAAATCCTCCCTCCTGCTTCCATCCCCCTTTCCCTCATGAGCTTCCCCAGAGACTCAGTGGCCTGTTTTGGAGCTCATTCCCAGCCATCTCATCTGAGGGCCCCTGCAAGGCGCCAGAACAAAACTAGCTTGAAGAAAGGGTTCCTCTACATATCTGTCCTAAGCAAAACAGTGCCATATATAGAAACAGAGGACTTTCCCTCAAGCCAGGGCTTTCTCTGATGTTTTCCCAAAGGGCTGCATCTCAATGAAGAGCCAGAACACACATACAAATTTATGCAATCAGTCTGTCCCTAGGACAGAGCAAGGAGACTTCAAAAGGGAAAGGCCAAGGTAGTGTTCAGCTCAGATCCAGTGTCAGGCAAGGCAGATACGGGACAGCCGGGCTGATTTCCAGTTCATGAAGGCTCAAGAGATGAAAAGCAGATGCAAGACTTAGGCTGATACCCCGGGGCAATGCAGGGAAGAAGAGAGAGTGAAATCTGAATTGATCCCCAGAGGGGAGAAGGAAGCAGGATGTGAACCTCCCCTTGAGAGGAGGGCAAAACAGGACTGGGATGGAAATCTGGAGGGCAGACTGAAACCTGAACTACCCACAGGGAAAAGCCAAGCAGGAACAGAAATGACATCTAGGGAACAAATGAGATTAGGGGGAGGTGGGAAAGCAAAGTGGAATGAAAAACTGGGAGAGATCCCTGGGGGAAGGGAAGCCCTGATTGAGCGAAATTAAATCTGCAGGGAGTTTTGCATCCCAGATATTAATAACAAACTACCTAGCAAGTTAGGCCCTTCTTTCCACCTTCAAAAGGATGGAGGGGAGGAAGAACTTGTCTGTGGTTGAGCACAAGACTATGAATCAGAGAATCAGAGTCCATATCCCAGCACTGCTTGGGAGCAGGTCCCTGGATTACAGTACACCTTAACGTCCACAGGCAACTGTCCTATAAAGCATCCATTGATTTCGACAGCAGTCGCAGTACTCAGCATCTTTGGGAAAAGCCGGGTAGTCAGTCTGTGTCTGCTGCATCTGTAGGGCAGGGTTAAACACCTCCCTACCTTCCAGAGGCACCAGGATTCTAAATTCATCAGCAAAGAACCTTCAGACGTGTGGGTGGAAAGTACCAAACAAGGCCAGAGCGTTACGAATGGCACTGAGAAAGAGCCACCGGTGATTTTACATCTCAGGTGCAGTTTGCCCACTCTGATTTCTCGCATCATGCTTCTACAGGACATCAGCTATGAAGACCTGAGACAGCTCACTGTTACCCCATGTGCAAAACTAAGTGCTGAGCTAATGGGTGTAAGAAACACGAGGCCACTTCAGTTGCATATCCTACTGTCTTATTTTGCTCGGGATGCTTCTGTTTGCGTTCTAAAGATCTCTCCTGCCACAGCAATACATCTCCAAGCTACCTACTTCTCCCAGGTAAATCCATCCCAATATCCAACTTGTAGGAAACGTGGGAAAGAGATATATATCCTTCTTAAATCCCCTGACTGGTGCAAATTGAAGGCAATAAACTAATAGGAGTAAAGAAACAACAGAAAGATTCAAGCTGTGCTGTGCCCAGCCCTGAACTGCTCAAGCACATTAACGCCTGCTTGCGTGTCTTAAATATGGTAAAGTCTCAGGGCAGGATCACCTTCACATTGATATCAGTATCAAACCTGTCATTATCATTAAACAAATGACGGCCTGTCTGCACGGGGTAGCCTTTTGCTGGAATGACATTGCACGACGTATTTGGATACAGAGCACAGGTACATCCTGCTGAACCTTTCCTGCGCTGGCAACACGTAAGCTGTCAGCTCGATTTCAAGACGGGCACTGTCTTCCAACACAGTGTTTGAGAGCATGAAGGGGCTTGGAGAGCACCTCTCATTCCCATCTCTGGAAGTAGGGGAGATCTGAGCCTTTGTTCCTCCCTAGCACTCAGAGACTGCATTGCTGCAAGGACCAAGAGGTGACACGATCCTACACATCACTTCCTCATGGAAAAGAACTCAGTGATTCAGCATCCGTGTATTTTCCTCCTCCAGCTGCAGATTGATGCACGGCACTATGTGCTGGGCTACCGTGCACACAAGCCCTGTCATCTCCCAAAACCATCAGCCCTAGCTCCGTATGTGTGTTACAGAAGGCAACAGGAACTGCAGACACAGGGTGAATTACCTGGGTCTCTAGAACAGCTCTCTTCAGAGCAACCTACAAAAACAAGCAGCGCACTATTTCCTTCAAGGCTGAACGCTGCATTTACCAAGGGGGAAATAAACCAAACAAGACTGGGTAAGACCGCAGCATCATCACCACATTAGAGCAGGGAAAAGCTCTTGTTTCGACGCTTTCAGTCCGACCTTCCCCTGGTCCCACACAAGGTCCTTTCATGGCAAGACTGAGTAAATCTGCGAGTTCCTCAGTTCTGTTCCTGACATGCTCTGGACACGATCCCAAACCATCAAGAAGCAGATGGCCCTATCCAGGTTGCCAGCACTGAAGGTGAAAGTTTATTACTATCTCTTTGCATTTCCCTTGATATAAACAGGAAACAAACAGCATTAGACTCGCTAAATGAAAAGCCAAACCAGATAGGCAAGGCAGAAGATGCTGCTTTTTTCATACACACCCTTTCCCCTCTCATTCACATACAAATTACTGTTGCATCCAGGTGGGAGGAGAGTTTGAAGAGTGGAGATGGGGGGGAAGAAACGTTTGCCAAATAGGTTGAGGGATCAGAAGGCAGCTTTCCCATAAAGCAGAGGGCTGACCCACAAACTGCCTGAAAACCTCAAACTCCACAAGAGTTTCCCTCCTCCCCGTTTTCAGGGTGAGAGCAGCCACAGCAGGGAATTGGTAGGCAAGCAAGGGGTCTAACCAGGTCACTCCACCCTTCTCTTCCCGCCTGGAGCGTAACATGGGAGGGAAGCAGACCTGAAATGTAGGCCATCTACAAAGACTGGGGGAGAGGCTTAAACGAGGTGAGATTTATGATCTTTAAAGTGATTAGCGCCCAGCACTCCAAATAAAGTCAAAGAGAGCTCAGCAGCTCTTGCGTTCGGGTTGGAGTTGGGTTTCAAACCATTCCTCTTGGCTGCAGCTCGAGAACTTGAATTGCAAGGTAACAAAAAGAAGAAAAGCCACCCAAAAGCAACCTCAAACCCCAAACCAAAATTAAAGCCCCACCAACCTCCGCCCCGAATCAAAGAGCTCAGCACCTGATTTCACATGAAAACACCCTGAGATTTCCATATCTCCCCTCTTCCTCTTTCTCGGCGTTTGAAATTTACTTGGTGAATTGAAGATGAATTCACCAATAGCTGAGGTTAACCTGAAACGTGAGTGTACAACCCATGTGCGTTTGGGCTCCTGCTCATGTCAAGTAGTAGTAATAATAATGGCTCAAGTCTACCCATGGCCTTGTGAGGGCCAAGAGAGGGAGACAAAGAGCCGTTTGCTCATGCCTGTGTCCACTCGCATGGACTGTTCCAACCCGAGCCCTGGCATTGCTGGAGGAACGCGTCATGTTGGGAATCAAACCAGATTAAAGGATACCCCCAAACGAAACGAGAACACAACATTAAAACAAGCTTTCTCCCAGGCTTTCGAAACCTCAATAGGTCCCCAGTCACGTTTGCTGCTCAGTGACACAAACGGGCACAGATGAGAGGGAGTTTGTAGCACCCTTTTGGTGGAAAGGGAAAAGAAGTGAATGCTACAAAAGGCTGTCACAAAACCCTGATCTCTTTTTGGGAGGAGGACATTTCTATCAAGCTGAGTCTGGCCCAAACCCCACTGACTGTGAAGCGAAGCTGTCTGCCCCCACGACTTTGCCAGCATCTGCTCACCCAGTGACATGCATGACTAGGACCTTAAAGACAATGGGTCAGATCATCAGTGGCTGTAAATCAGCACCGCTTCACCACAGTCGATAACGTTTCCTTGCTTAACCTCAGCCCAGCTTCCAGTTCGAATGTCTTTGTGGTGCTGCCGTAGGAAAAGTCTGCAGCACGCAGCGATCTTGTACTTTCATGGCTTATTTCTATCTTGGGGGAATTTTCTTGTATCACTACTTATGAGCAGATTGGATTCTTCTCTTGGCGTGCAGAAAGCCTGTGCTTTGGGCTCTGCAATCCGCAGAGCTGGAGACACAAGACGTTTTTGTTTTCAGCTCGGTATTCCAAAAACCTGGAAGATGGCTGAGCGTGTCAAAACACCTTTGCTAGGAAGTTACGACCCACCCAAAGCCAGAGCAGCCAAACCAAACAAACAAACAGCAGCTTGCTGACATCTGCCAGACCAGAGCCACCAAGGCAAGCTGGAAGGACAGAAAAGTCACAGCGAGAAGCTTCAGCTGCCCATCTGCTGTGAGTAGGGAGCCTTTGCAGCACTCAAGGAGACAGGGGTTGCTTTTAGCTGTGTGAAGCAGGAGGATAACAACAATCACAGCAAAGACAACGGTCCCTGACATGTTTACTTGCAGTTAGGGCTCGCTTGCCCTGCAAGAAACACTTCCTTTTATCTGCTGCCCCTTTCCCCGCTGGCTTGCATAGAGGAATCTGTCATTGTAGGCAGGCCTGGTCTTGACCTGTGCACTCCAAGACCTCAAACCACCTCCTCTTCAGTCCTGATACTCCTGTGAGTCAGCCCTGTGCTCTTAGACTCGCATACCACAGGGCTTTCGGCTCCAGTGTCACAACCAGTGGAAATGCATGGGGGTTTGGGGCGGGATTTGCACATTTGCCAGTGTAACTGAGGTCCCTTTTGTTTCTAAATGACAATGGGAAAAATTAAAAAGCCAGAAAAAGCCTGAAGCAAACGGTGATTTAAAGAAACTCTATAATTAACTGAACTTCTATGAAATAGGAAGGCCTGGAAACCAGGAGTTTAATCTGTCATCCTATCCCACAAGGGGAATTGCGAAGAATTTATGTGGTCTGTTTAATGGTAGCTTCTGACCTAACAGTTTTATCTCTTTGCAGTAGCTGCCTGAGACTCAGCAAGATGAGCAATTAAAAAACAATAAGGCAAGAAAGCAGGAGAATACCTGGTAACCCAGGGAGCGTCTTACCTGCCTGTTAAAGTCCAGCCCATTCTGTTCATTCCCTACAATGAAACAAACAAATAGCTCAGGATTAATAGCAGCACTGATTTAAACTTTCCACCACTTAGAACACACAGAACCAAAGACACACTGCTGGCCCTGCTCGGTTTGTTGTAAGAGCAAGGAGAGGAGGAGGAGGAAGGTGGAGTCAATGCGAAGGCAGCAATGGGAATACAAAAGCAGCTTTTGCAACATTTGGAGGTATCAGCCTTTGCTGAAGTTAAACAGAAGAGCTTCTGCCCCGGAGATACTGGCCAAGCAGTGAGGGTGGGGGAAAGCTCACTGACTGCAAGGGAGATTCCAGCAGAGGTGAGCTGGAGGACATTACAAATATCCATGGCAATCCATGACTGTACGTAAAAGAGGAACCGACTGTGGGAGAAGCCAGCAAACAGGTGGCCAAGGCTGTGAACCAGGGATCTTCGGGAACCCGTGTGGCACCGAGTAATTACGGGATATCTAAAGGAGCAGAGGGTGCCGTGGGGTTGTGCTCAAGAGGCGTCTCCTTGATTCCAAGAGAGATTGGCAGGCATAGGGGGAAAAATCAGACAGGTTTCAGCCTGAAGGTACCGCACAGGCCCTCACTCATTCCCCTTTGATGAGAAACATTCCCCCCCCCTTCCATCACACCTGCCAAATTCATCAAGAATATCACAGAGGGAAAGCTGTATGCTCCATAGATATGAGTGCTTAAAGGGATTCCACGAAACCTCTTTAGTTGCAAAGGCAACCCCAAGAAACCCCTTTCCCTTTGCAATCCATTGCCTAAGTCATTCTCTTCTAATCCAACTGAGCTGGTGGTAAACAGCCTTAAATTGCTCACATCCCACAGGCACAAGCCCCCAGGGCCTCTTCCTTCTGCTTTTTGAGTATAACGTTTTCCATAAAGCATAGCCCATGCCCTGTGATCTGATCAAGCTTCAACACATCATGTTTTTCAGGAGTTCATTTCTCTCTTGCATAAAGTTGGAGAATGGTTAATAGAGGTTGTGCAGGCTTGAGTGCAAATCCAGAGCTCCCACTGACTTGCTTTCTTCAATGGAACAAGCCCCTATCCTATACTAGCACAGTTTTCCAGCTTGCACCATATACAATATTCCCAGGCAAGTCCGCACGGTTCTTTTTGATGCTCAGGGGGAGCATGCTTGGTACAATTATTAGATAGCAAAATATTTTAGAGTCAAACCATAATGATTTCATGGCACCCTGTTCTCTGCTATCTAGAAACAGCTCTGGAGATGTAATCTTCCATGTGTTAGCAGCATTGACTGTGGAAACTGAACTGCCTTTGTTGCTCTTGTGAGGCTGAGCTGTAGGTCTTCTCTTCCAAGCAATACCACAGCACTATTTCATGGCAGAACAAGCTGCTGCCCCCCAGCTCTGAAATCTCCTCTATCTTCCCATCATCAGCAACTGAACCTAGATCCAGCTCTGCACCTTCTCCCCCAGCCTGTCTGCATTTCTGCTGTGCTAGAGCCTGCCCTCACTTCCTGCCTTCCTCCCCACTTGCTTCTCAAAGCTTTTTCTCTTCCCAGTCTCAGGTCTTCATATTCTTCCATGTAATTCCCTGCTCTACTACAACCTCCAACTTGCCACGTGCTTCCATGCCTCTCACTTTAACCATCTGCTCCCTGACCACCCCTCTCCAGCTGCTCCTGCCTGGGGAATTCGTTCATTCATTGCGTTCCAGCTCTATGCCCCAAGAGCCAACAACTGCACACATAATGATGGGAATGCTGATAGTGTTAATAGATGATCGCAATCAGTATCCACACACCTGAGCAGGACTGTGTGAGGATCTTCAAGGCCTGCAGTTTCTACCTTTGAAACCCTCGGCGGGTTGATGCAATCTAGAGGCTGTAGCTAAAGGGAAGAAAGGCAAGAAGAAGAGGAGGAAATAAAGTTCCCAGCCGCTAAAACAGATCAGGAAGGAAAAGGTTGTCTTCTGGTTTCTCGGATACAAGAGTTTTGCTCGTGTTCAAATGCAGCGCATTGATGAGGCAAGACCCAAAGACCTTGAGGTTAATCCCTAGGTGCCAGTGCTGATGGCTCTGAGTCACTATCGTTCACCCCCAAACCTTGGAACCTGAGACACACAGCTGGAACAGAGATGCATTGCTCTGCACTGCTAATACCAGGCCCAAGTTCTCCTGCGTGTTGTTTCCTCCTCTTCCAGCCTTCCCATCGCTTACTTTTTCCTCCCATCACCAGCATGTGTAGCTGACAGGCTTCTGCCTTGCTTTTTCCCTTTCCTCTCCTACAAGGCCAGACACAGCTTCCTGCAAGTCCTACCCTCTGTTCTCTTGAACATCCCACTGCGGATCACCAGGGGTGTTTGGGAGCATCTCAGCCAGGTATTCTGTGACAGTGGAGCATATTGCAAATATGCACGGAGGATGACATTAACTCAGTCGTAGCTTGGGCGTCTAAGTCTGAGATAACTGCCCCAGGCTGCCTTGGTAGACAGATAGAAGAAATAGGCACCTCCAGAGGCCATTCATTTGACCTATCTTAGACGCCTATCTTAAGCTGAGATGAATGGCCCTCTGGAGATGACTATTTCTCTTTATTGACTACAGAGGGACCTGGGGCAACTCGTTCAGCCTTAGATGTCCAATAGTGAGATATTTAAAACCGGGCGAGGTTATTTCTATCCCCAGTGGTTATGTAAATGGAAGCTGGATACGCAAATCTCTTCGATGTTTCAGCAGAAGCGTTTGTGCACAGATTTATTTGCCAACAAATCTTGCCTTTGTCTGTTTCATTAAAAGCTTGAGCTTGAGCAAAATTGAAGCGATTCCAGCTGCAAGCCAAGGTTTGGGTACAACAGGGGTAACGATTCTCCTCTTTCTCTTAAATCAGTAACTTTCCTACAAATACTATCAAATTAGACTCCGTTTTCTCACAGTTTCCATCCACACCGGGTCTCTCACTGAACTAGTCGTTTCTCTCCTTAAAGGAGCAGGCTGTTCAAACAATGAGGATCTGTACTTAAGATTTAATCTTTCCTAGCTCCAGGAGATAAAAAGGAAGGAAAGTGTAAGTGGCAGCAGATTCTCTGCTGCTGTAAACTGCCAGAACTCCACTAATGTTAATGGAGCTTCACACCAGCCAGCAACTTGCCTCTTGCTGCACCACCCAGGCACAATGGGTCCAAAATACCTGCTAGATGCAGTCCTCCCTTCCTTCAATTCCATCAAACAGGGGAAGCCCTGGCATTTCAATGGAGAAGGATCACTCTGAGCCCCTTGCACTGTGGTTCCCAGGAGCTTCCCCATCAAACGAGCCTTCGCTGCCCTCTTTACCTGTGCTCTGGACAGGGGCAATAAAGGCAGCGATAAGCTCAGCACGGCAGACAAGGACTCTGCAGCTCTCCTTGGTTCACCTGGCAGCTGTTTTGCATAGCACTGGCATCAGATCTGGTGCGAGTTTGCCTGGGGAGGTTTCTCTGGGGATGGGAGCAGCAGAACAGTTCCGGACAGCTCTCCCCCCCCCCCCACCCGCTGCCATTCCCCCCGCCTGGAATGCGGTGCTTGCTCTGAAAACCAAAGACAAGGGCTCTATCAGAACCAGCACGATTCCCACTGGAAGCCGCTGAGCCAGTCCAGCGCTTGAGGATAAAAGCACCGGAATGGGAGGAAAGTAAAATCGAGATTGCAATGTGCCTTCATCTTTGCCAGGTAAACACATGCAGCAACATGCAGATGTCACCTATAGGGAGTGACAACCGCCCGTGGCTTTTCACCCCATGATAAAACCAGGGCTGAAACCAGAAGGCTAACCTTATACCCCTTCCCACCCGACTCCACACTTAATTCAGCGCACGGTTTGATCTCAGCTGCACAGAGGGACAGGGAATTAAAAGGTGATTTCAATCTTGAACAGGTGCTGGGGAATTCCCACAGGGAATCAGTTTTCTGCCGCATGCATTTGGGAGGGAATCTGGGAACAGCTGAACGGCGATGGAGGAGCAGTGCCAGGCAGACACCGGGCAGGGGATTCAGCTGCCTGGGCTTAGACATCTAACTTTTAGGTGTCTAATTCTGAGCCAATTGCCCTAGGCTCCCTTTACAGCTATGGAGAGGAAGCAGGCACTTCCAGAGGGCAATTCATCTTGCCCCCGAGATAGACGGCAGAGAGATGAATCACTTTCTGGAGATACCTATTTTCATCATTGAGTGCACAAGGAGCCCGGGGTGAGCGGGTCAGGCTTCAGCCTCAAAGTATTGAACATCTAAAATTAAGATGAATCTCACCTATCCTGAAGATCTTCGCACTCCAGCTGATAAAGCACAACGTCATTAGGGACCGGCAAAGCAGGCCGGATGCAGAGTGCCTTTCAATGTGCATTTTCTAAGAGCTGAGAGCTTCAGCTGTTAAACTGAGACAAGAATCAAATCCCTCTCCTCAGACAACATGGGAGGATAAAAGATTACCCATGAGTGGGTAAAGAGTGGCAACAATTATTGCCACTGTAAGAAATACTTGACCCACACACTGGAGATTGAGCAAAATGGTCACCTGCACTGAGAAGAATGTGTTCTATTAAGCAAAAAAGATATTCAGCATCAAATACACTTAGAATTTCAATTCACTTTGGAGACTCAAGCAAATACCAAGTCATAACCCTCATGCTACTCTTCCCAGCAGTCAGACCAGCTTCTCCTCCAGAGCTAGCAGGGAAAGGAGCTCACTTTAATCACTTTCTCTCCATATTAGTGGCTGCCCCCAGTTCCCTCCAGCTGCATCCATTGGAAGCAGAAACTGCAGTGAGCAGACACCAGTCAGTTCCCTGGATCCTGCTGGGATGCTGCTCCCGAGTCTTACCTTGAGTGCTTTTTAAAGGGAGCAGGGGAAAGTGTGCACAGGCTGGGGAGTTTGAGGCAGGCAGATGGAGCTGCAGCTTTCATCTTAACCATTTTCTCTAAAGACAAAACCAGACCAAACCGGGGCATCAAGAGCATCGCCATGGGGAAGTCAAGGCTTGGTTAGCGAGAAAAGTGAATCTGTGCTGACTCAGGCAGGCAGCTACAGACTCCAGGGGAAGCTTTCACTGAAAACAAGTGTTTCATTTGGGTGGAAACCCCTGGGTGACAAAAACACCTTTCCTTTGTCAGCAGTGCCTCAAAGGAATCCCACCTTCCAGTCCCATCGCAGCTCCGAGTGCAATAGACCCTTCGTGTGGGGCAGGGGGAGAAAGGAGGACAGCAACTGTGGGAGACTGGGGCAGTTTCCAGCAGGAAACCTGAGGGCAGCAGTTGTTCCCACGGAAAACATTTCACCTGCAGGTGCTGGGAGAGGGCAAGTCTCTTCTCTTAGACCAGAGGCAAGAGGCAGATCAGACCAGCTCTTCCTTCGCCCCTCTAATTCAAGTCAAACCAGCCTTTTGTTCCCTTTTCCCCTCCCCATCCTTTTTTATCCTCTTCCATAATGGGATGTTTAAGGGAAAAAAAAAGAAATATATATATATATATAAAATATAAAATAACCCAACCTCAAACCCTAATCGCCTTCATTTGAATTTCAAATACCCCCCTCCTGGCCTCCCCCACGCCCCAACTGACTCGGAGCTGGGAATATGGAAATTTCTCCTGCTCGCCTTAAATGTGGCTGTGCTATGAAAATCATCAGCCTTATGCAAATCCTAAGCAGGCCCAATTGCCATGGCAACCAGCTGTTTCCAGCCCGACTGCTGCTGCTTTCATTTAATCCGGGGCTTGTCCTGGGGCTGTGCAGGGCTGCAGGGGGAAGAAGACAAGAGAAATCCTGGAGGCTTTGAGGGAAGTTTCACCAGGGAGAGAGCGCCTTGGAGAGCAAAGGCGTAGCCAAGGACTAAGCTCAGTGTGGGGCCAGGGAAGGCCAAGTTTCCTCAAAAGGCTTAGGGCTGGCAGTGTGCTTCCAGCCCCATCTGAAGAGGCAACAAAAGGCAATGGAAAAGCTCAAGCTGTGCAGCCCTTAAGCTTGCCTGCAACAAGGAGTGTCCCCATGCACCAAGCAGCACAGCCTGAGCACCCACCAGCTCATCTCACGCAAGCCATTGCATTGCTCCGTCCAGCATCCCTGCCTTGCGTGTGTTTCCTTTTGCCCAAGTTGGAAGTTGACTGGGACATCAGAGCCACCATACCCTGTCCCAGCATGAGCCGTGGAGTTAGAGAGACCCTACCCCAAGACCTGCAATTGGAATGCAATAAACAGCCTTCCCAGTGCAGATCAGGCCTCCACTCTGCCCAGAGCTGTATACCCATCCCTAGGGAGAGCAGCACCTGCATCACAGAGCTTACACCCAGGCAAAAAGGTGGGAGAAGAGATCAGGACCCTCACTTTGGAGCTGAGGAACAGACATAGACTTAATTAAGTTTGTGGCAGAGAGACAGACTGAGACATGGTCTCTGCTTTTCCACCTGCCCTGGTATGGATTTAATGCAAAAAGCAGTGACAAAGAAACAGGAGCACTGGGAGGAGGTTTTGTTCGGGAGCAAGTTCTGGTGTCCAGTTTAAGAGCTGCCCTTGGGTTCTCTCCTCCACTGCCAAGGGACCTTAGGTGTTTGGCAGCAGCAGAGGAATAAAGTATCTGATGCTGACATCCCTCCGTAGGCACAAGGTAGTTGAAGTCGAGGATGCAGGGTGAGAAGAACGACATGCAATAGTGTCCAAAAGGGACACTTTGCAATACTGTAGGAGTGGATGTACAGCTCCTTACCCTTTTCATTTTCTTGGTATCTAAAGGAAAGGGTCTTTCTTACTGTCAGAGAGAAGGCATCTGCCTTATTGCTTCCCAATGCACTCAGATAGGTTACCAGAGGTGTGAGGGCTATGTAACCCTGCTACCATGGCCACCAGAGCCCATCTTTCTGGCTCCATGTGCCTTCCCTGGGAAACCACACTCCTCTACCTGACTACTGCTCTTCAAGATCCCAGAGCTGGGCAAAGCCACGGGGTCAGCCAGGCACCACCAACCCGAGGAGTGATAGCGACAGCTCCCAAGGCAGAAATAGAGCTGTGGGGCTGCCCTATATTGCACCCACACATACACACCCCAAGTGCTGGGGTGCCCATCGCACCCCGCCCTGGGCTCCTGGCAGGCTGGCCAGTTCCCCGTGTTAGAGGGTGGAGAGAGAAGATGTTCGGAGCGCCTGCAGCTATTCAGTTACCGATGGTTGTGTTTGAAGAGCTTCCCTATCGCCCTTTTGGCTTCCCCCCCATAGCCTCAACAGATGAAATCAAAGGGAAGTAGCTTTGCTTGGTGTAACCTGTTTTGATCAAGCAGATAAACGGGGAACAAGTGTCTGACACAAACAAACAGACAGACAGAGGCAAGTCCCACCTCAGCATTTTGTTGCATCAGATAGAGAGCGCTTAGATAAACCACAAGAAGGGGGAGATCTCTGCCTCTCAGCTGGAAGACCAGGGGCGACACTCTGCAGTGCCAAGCCCCCACAGTTCCCATAAAAAAAAATCAACCCAGAACTTGCTGGCAGGGCTTTCATCAGTTTAAAAAGATGAAAAGAGCTTAGAGCCAAGCGTAAAACTCACCCTTTGTCATTACCCCCCATGGAGTCAGCGGAACCGCCTGCCAGCCCAGCCACAGCCGAGCATTGAACTGTGTTGGCATCGCACAGGACAGGGTGAAAAGGACCTTCAAGCAGCAGAGGTGGCCCTGTGCTCCAATCGGGGCTGACCTACGCAGCTCCTGGGCCATGAGGAAGGCTTTTGAACCTATGTCCCTCGCAGGAGCGGCTCATGCCTATTCCCCTTTTCCTCTCACACACGTACTGTGATAAAAAAGGGCAGAGTTAATGCCAAAGAAGAGTTGAGATTTACAGGACTGGGCAGGGTACGTGGTATTCCTTAGCTTTATATATATATATACGTATTTTTTTTTACTCAGTTTTCTGTGAAATGGCAAAATTTCACTATAACCGGTAGACACGGAGGGGTGGGTGAAATCAAGCAAAGACGGGGGTTTGGAGAGCATCTTATTAAATAGAACAACTTTGAAGCCTTTCCTGCGAAATTGGTGTGGATGGAAAGAAAACAGAGCTTGACTTTCCTAACCCCCTATGAAAGATAAACTGTTTTGCCAATTTTCTCTAAAAAAGAAACCCCCCCGCTATTATTTTAAACACTTTCAAAGTAAAACAATGCCCCAAATTACCCTTTCCCCCCTCTCCCCAAGCCTAGAACTGGCGGAGATATGAAAGGATGAGATTATGCTTTTGACTACTGACACTTCCCATCAGATCTTCAGGCATCAGGTTTAGATCAAGGGCTTGGTTTACAAAAGCATTTTGGCACCCAGCTCCCTTCAGTACTTTTTTAATTCTTCTTGGAGCCAGTCTGCATCTTTTAGTGATGAAAGGCCCTTGTAAATATGCACCTCGAAGGATTTCCATTCTTTATAAGCTCTATTATTGTTAGGTTGGTAACTGCCCTCTCCTCTGGGGGCAACAAGAGTCCCGGGGAAGCTGGGTGGATTGGTCCGGTTCATCGGGAAACGGGTCTTCAATTAATGAGTCGTTGGAAAAGAGGTTTTCCCACATGGAGCTAGTAAACAAAGCACTGAACTAGGAGGTGTTGCAGTAAATATTCCTCTAACGACGTGTGTAAGGGCAAACAAAAACTTCCAGGGAAGTTCGCTACAAAGAGCTCTGTTGTTTATAAACAGAATGGTGGGGAAGAGAAGAGAAAAAAACCAAAGCCCGACAAAGATGCACAGAGGCTTTAGGTAAAGCAGCGAGGCCGACCCTCCGTGGGCTTGTCTGGTCGTGATTGCCAATGGGGCTGATGTGCCAGGTAACAGCACATATACAGCTGAGGAAGAGCCTGGGATCCTGCCCTGGGCATCCCGTTCTCCGAGTTGCT